>VXBO01011952.1:1441450-1473098 GCA_013400135.1 Rhinoptilus africanus
AGCCGTGCCCGCCGCCCCCGAGGTCCCCCGTCCCGACTTCCCCGCCGGGGGTGCCGAGCCTTTCTGCCTGGCTGCCTACATACCAGCCTCGCTAAGACACACACTTTCCATAGCTAATTACAGACGCAGTCACTCTGGCCAAGACACAGGTCTATTTTTGGAAGCTTTTAAAGAAAAATAAATACTTTTATATATATATATGCACACACACACACATCAAAACTAGGACACATTTTTCTTCTGCTAATACTTTCAGTTGCATTTTTGCTCAACAGCTACCGATTCGTTTTTGACTGCCATCAGTGAAAAGCAAAAAGCCAGGGGAGCCAAGCGCCAACCCAGCCTCTAACACCACCAGACCTGATGCCTCCACAGCTTCCAGGACTGCAAACTGCTCTACACACCTCAAGCTCGCCCACGAGCACCCCTGCTGAGCCCAAAATCCACCCTCGGAAGGATTTTTGCCGCATCCTTCAGTGAAAATTTTGTTTTAAGTCCTGGCTGGGGAAGAGCATCACCAGTGACACGAGTTTTGTGCAGCTCAGGTTTTGGTAGGGGTTGCTGTGGGGAGGACTGGGAGGATGCGAGAGGGCTGGGGAGGACTTCTACAGGTGAGGAAAGTCCTGCTGGAGACACATGGATGCCGTCTCCAGCTCCCTCTTCCCCAAGATTCACTGGAAAACAGCCACAGTGAAATCATCCATGTATGTATTTAACATGATCCCTTCACCCCAGCTCCCACCCACGCAGCTCCAGAGGTCCGTGCATCCAGCAAGGACGACGAGTTATCCCCAAAAAAGCAAGGAAACCCCTTACCTCAGCATGCACCCAGCCCAGAGAGCATCATTACCAGCACTAAGCCTCCAGCTACGGCAGCACCAGGTTTCTTCGGTGGATGCCGGCACATAATTAAGATCTACAGGGCTCCGTCAATCACCGAGTGGAAAGAAACGGCAGGGGAACCTCTCCTGGGACATGGCAGAAGCCTACACGTTACCGGTGCCAGGGTGCCCCAGGGATGCTGGCGGGGTGGCACAAATCCAACCCACCCCCAGAGCAAGCAGCCAGGCTCTCTGCCCTCCGAACTGCCTCTTCTCACGTGCTTTGTGAACCGTAACCCCCCCCAAGACAAGCCTGTGCTCTCCCAGTGAGGCATCGCTCCTCACTCTTGCTAGAAAGGGAACAGCCCCAGTTAACAGCCCCATGGATACTGCAACCCAGGGTGGCCCTGGCATCAATTGCTGTTGGGAAGAGCCAGCGCATGGAAGATGGGTTGCTACAGCATTTGAGGCTTCCATCTGGCACCCCAAAGCAGGGTCTGGGGGAGGAAAGCATGTTTGCACGGGTCTCCTCACCCCTGAGGAGAAACCCTCCAGGATGCAGATTCAGCACAAGGAAACGGCTCCTCTGCCACCTCTGCCCTTGCCAAGCGGCATCCCCCGGACCGGCAAGGACAAGAGGTCTCCAGGATCATCAGCAAGATGGCCAGGAGCCCTTTGCCTGGACCTATCCATTGCCAAACCCTCCTCTGGTGCCCAGCCCTGAGGGGCAATTCCCTATCCCTGCCCTCAGCAAAAGGCCCTGGGGTGAAGGGACCTTCCCAGGGCTCCAGGCAAAGGGAGGAAAGGACCAGAGAAGGCAGAGCCTTTGGAGAACAAGCCCCCTCCTGCCCCCAAAACACTCTCATTAACCCTTCCCCTCCTGGACAAACCACAGAGCTTGGACTCACAAGCTCTCAGCCCGACCGCAGCAGGATCGGGGAGCAGGATGGGAAAACTGCACCCCAAGAGCATGCACAGCCCAGGGAGCAGCAGGACAACCTCCCCTTTCTGCCGGAGCATTGACCTTTCCCCGGCTCATCCCCAAAAGAGGGACCACCCGGCGGGACAGAGCAGCATCCCCACTACCCCAGAGCCGCGCACAGCCACGCTAGCGCACAAATTGCTTCATTAAATTTCATTGCATTAAGCCAGTTTCATGAATTGTCCCCGGACTATTGTTTGCCTGAAAATTAAATTAAGGCAACATTTGTTGTTTCAACGAGTCTGTCAGTTAGGGACGGGGCCAGAGGGAGGGGATGAAGGCACAGGCAGGTGATGCCATTTCGGCAGCGGGACTCCTCTGGGTGGGCAGCTCCGGTGAAGGTGGGAAACACAGCCACATCTTCCTTCACCAGGGAGGGAGAAGGGAAGAATGAAGCTAACATGCTGTTTCAAACCCAAGCCAACTGTGCCAGATACAAAGAGGCAAGCCAAGCTGTCTGAGAAGGGAAAGCATCACCGTTTTGGAGCAGATAAAGGCTCCGATCCGGTCCCAGCAGCCATTCACCAGCACACCAGAGCATCATCCCACACCCTGGCTACGTCCGCACAAGGAGCTCGGCATGGCAGTCCAGGGCTTTTTGATCTTTTCCAGATTACAAAGCTTTGCCACGTACAGGAACACTGAAAAATTTCTCATTTATTCTTCCTTTTCCCTTGAGTGGCTCCTCTCTGCAGTATCAGAAACAAAGGTGACAACCTTTCGCTTTGTAAAGAAAACCGTTGAGTGAAGCGGACTATAAATAGCACCCAAAACTGACCCGCATCCCCAGCCGAGGGGAATGAAATGAAGACGAGTGAACGAACAGCTTCAAGGTCAGAGAGATGTGGGTTTGTTTTTTTTTTTTTCCTTTGTTCAAGGTCTGGTAATTTTTATCCACGCAAGGAGAGCAATCCAAAATACATCATTAGGGTTGTAGCTAATAAAAACCATGTGGGCTTTTTTCAGCCCGGCGTCGTTTTCTTTGCCCATATGGGGATTACGGCGAGAAGGAGATGCTTTCCCCAGCACAGGCTCTGCATCCCCTGCAGCCGCCCACCGAGCTCCCCAGCCATGCCATCTCTGTCCGGGCACAGAGAGACCGACCGATGCTGCCCTCAAGAGCACAAAGCATGGCAAAATCCAAGCGCGATCAGATTACCCTGCCTTTCTCTGCCAGACCATAGGGATGCTCCCCACCACCTCAGCCCATCCTCGCTCTGCAGAGAACCAGCTTGTCACACGGCGCTGGCTCTCTTCCTTCTCTCCAGCTGCTAAATGGCATTAAAAGAACTAAGCATCCATTAAATAAAACTTTCCCACTATTTGCTTCCCATGTAGACAATTGCTCTCGCTGCCACAGGGAGGTTTCATGCCGGCAGCTGGTCCATGGGTGCACAAAGAGCGGGGAGGTGCCAGGGTCGGCTCTGGTACAGCACGGGCCACCCAGGGAAAGCACCCGGGGGCCCTGAAATCCAGTGCCAAACCCCAAATGATGGCATTCCCACTGCCTCTCACATCCCCCACTGCAACACCCTGTGGCCCCACACTGCCCCTCCAGTCTCGACCCTATTGCAATATTAAGGAAAGGGAAAGGGGGGGTTATGGGGAAATTTCCCAGCTTGGAAGCATTCCTCTGATCAGTCAGAGGTGAGATACAGGAAACTCACCAAAGGGCAGGAGAGTAAGAACGTGGGGATGGTGTGCCACAGTTGGAGATATTTTGAGCACTGGTAGGGGTAGGAGAGCTAAAAGAGAAAGGTAAACTGGAGGAAAAAGTAAGAAAGGGGAATGTTTCCATTCTGGGTAGAAAAGGAAGAGAAAGTGGAGGTGGTACCTGCAAGTCCATCTCATGGACTCAGGGCTCTGATGCTCCTCCTGCCCCTGCCTGAGATGCTCTGCCCACCAGCCTGCTCCAATTCACCCTCCGGCACGCAGCTGAGTCCAGTCAAGGGACCAAAGCGAGAACCCATCAAACTCATCTCCTCGTCAAGCACCATCGTGCAAAATGCTAAGGATTATCCTTATTGTGGTGGCCCAATCCAGGATTAGCACACCCACATCCCTCAAGGCTGGGAGACCTCTTTCCTTACCTGTCTAAACCCCAGTGCCGCGGCTCCAGCTCCACCGCCGGTTGATGAGCAGAGCTCCCGGGTACCTGCTCATCCCAGAGGCATGGCAGGATTACCAGCTCTGCCCTGATCCCCGCGGTTGTTCGACTTGTACCGCGCAGGCTAAGCCTGACCCAGGCAAGATGCAGGCCGAGCGCTCCGGTCCTGCCAGGCATTAACCACAGCACACCCCGTGTGCTTCTCGGATACCAGACGGGACAGGGTTGAACTCCTGTCCCTCACCCCGCTGACCAACAAGAGGAGAAACAGGGGCACAGTCCCAGGGGTCTGCGCCCTTACGAACAGCCGGCACCCACCCTGGCTCCTCCACCTCCGCACTTCACCCCATGACACCGATCCTGTGGGGCACCTTGCTGTCACCTTCCCCGTCAGTACCAGCCTGCCATTAGCATCCCTTCTCCTGCTCCATTTCAGAAAAGCCCATAATTAACGAGGGCAGGAGACAGCGGAGGGCAAACAGCAGCTCTTTCGAGCAGCCTGGGGCTGAGCGCCGTCCCCGTCTGGACCTGCAGCAGAGACAAATGACCCCCGCGTGTATCAAAACCTCAGGGATGGATGACGGGCTGGAGCAGCCACCAAGGGGCAGCGAGACTCATGTCCTGCATCCCCAAGTGCCACAACGCACCTCCACCTCGCTCTTGATTTATGATGGATTTTCCTCCCAAGTCTGGGGAGGGGGACTGCGGGGGCTCAGCCCAGGGGAGTGGGGACGGTTGACCTTGCCCGCTGTCACACCTCTCCCTGAGGCTGGGCTGGGATGTGCGGGGAGCCGAACAACATCGAAACCAACTTAGTCCCTGCTGAGCACACTTCTTCCCTCCTCCAGCAGGCTATGGGCTCAGGGAAAATTCCTCAGGCACCATTAATTTGGGTTAATGGGGCTGCACAAAGGGGAGGCAGGACACCAGCACTGCCCTTCCCACCCAGGCATACTGAAGCCCTGGTCCTCCCTCTTCTCCATTGCCTTTGGTGGGAGGCCAGGGCCATTCTCCCACATGAAAAGCCAAAATTAGTCAGTGTTCAAGCCTGTGAATAGGCACAATGGCTCCAACAGGAGGAACCCAACAGAGCTGGGGCCTCCCAGCTCATTTCCATCTCAATGGGGTGGCTTTTCACCCTGCCCCGTCCCCATGGGGCCACCGCAGAGGTCCCCAGCAAGAGGCCAAGTCTAAAGCATTAGTCGTGCTCCCACTCTTCCCAGTAGAATAGGGGTCACAGGCGGGGACCACAGCCCCCCATTTCGGGGGCAGAGAGATACAGAGAGAATGCTTAGCAGCTTCGTGCTTCACCAACCCAACCAACTCCGCCGGCCAGGAGGGGGAACCCAGTGCTCGCTGCCGGCACTGCACCGCCCCAGCGAACCGGGGACTGAGTGTCCCCACCAGCAACCCCAAAGCATCGCTCTTCCGCCCCGCTCTCCCAGCGCTGCTGCGCCATGGCCACCACTGCCTCACACAGCCCCGCAACAACCGGGACAGGACCAGCGACCGCACGCAGGCACAAACACGCAGGCTCTTGCTTTTTCCTTTCCCAGCCCTATTTCCACCCTATTCCCAGGGGGACAGCCCCTGCCAGGGCGTGGGATGGTCTGCAGGGACCAGCTGAGAAGGTGATGCTGCTGGTACAGACCTGAGCGCACCCCATGGAGCAGCACAAGCCAGCTCAGTGGGCTGTCAAGAGGCATTTTGCCCTCAAATCCCTTTTTCAGGACGATTACAGAGGCCAGGTTCGCCCCCAGCAGCCCTTCTGAAGACACGGGATCTTCAGGATTCACCTCCATCCCTGAGCCTCCTCCAGTTCTGCAAGACGCCACTCCCCAAAAGTCACCTTGCCCCGACACCGGTGCATCCCAGCGGCGACGCTGCCGTATCCGTCAGCAGCTCCTCGGCAGCCGGAGCGGGCTGATGGATTGGGGTTAGGCGGCACGTTGCCTGCGGGCGCCCGGCGCCGGAGCCAGGGAGAGGCGAGACGTGCACCGTCAGCGCTTTCGCAGGGAAGGTTGGAGCAGGGCTGGCTGCTGCTGCTGCCTCCCCGGCTGGCCGGGCGCCAGGCTCCCAGCCCTCGCTCACCTGCCGGCTTTGTGCGGAGAGCAGAGCAGATGGGGAAAAAGGGGAAAAAAAAGAGGGTTATGGCTTGTGAGTCAAAAAGCCTGGGGGCATGAGGGGTGGAGGGAGCAGGGTTTGGAGAGAGGGAGCCCCCCAACACCTCCTCTGCCTCCCCAAGGCTGCGTGAGCAATGCTGGAGCATCCATCGGAGAGCCAGGAGCATGGAAACGCTCACCCCCATTGGGGCAGGAGCCCCAATCCCGGCGGCATCCCCCTCCAGGAGTCACTCGAGGACGGAGCTGGCAGCTGCCTGCGGCCCCGGCCCCACTGCCCCGGCCGGTCCCCGAGGCCAACGGTTCACGATGAATTTCTAATTGTTTCCTCCAACAATGAGACATCCTGTTCGGAGCCGGGCGGCTCAACAAAGCCCGACGCGGGGAGCGGGGCCCCTTCCTGCCGAGCAGGAGCGCGGCAAAGCCGAGCGCTCCCCACCATAAGCGGGGGGACGGGGAAGGCTCCGCCGCCCCCTCCCCGCCTCCCCATCCACTTAACACGCCAGCTCTCCAGCCACCACCTTGATTAAAACAGCTTAACGACTCCAGCGAGAGCTCTTGAGGGGGCGGGAGAGGTATTTGATGGATTCACTTTGGCAACCGTCGGCTACCTTGTCATGCCAATAAAATTATTGCCATTGATTGGGAAGAGGCACAGACGCATGCTCCAAGGAGCATCTCTCCCTCACGGGGCTGGGCGCAGGCGCCCACGGGGGCTGTGTCAACATGGAGAGGGGGCGAGGGGTCCTCCAGAGGATGGGATGGGGATGGAGCGGGAGAGGGCAGAGGGAAGAGCCAGGAGGAACAAAAGGCCCTTGTGCCGGGCGGCCAGCTGGGGAGAGGCAGCAACACGGGCAGGAGAGGATTTCCAGGGGCTGTGCCAGGGCTGATGCTCGGAGACTCCTCAAGGGTCGCCGGCTGACATCGCCGAGGCCAAGGCAAGCTTTATGCCCTAAATCTCCCCCCCCTCAAAAAAAAATCCCACGGAGGCACAGGCAGTAAGTAGGGTAGCGGCAGCAGGGTCACGAGGGGGACTGAGCCCTCCCGGAGCCGGATTTCACGCGCCAAGACACAAAGGGCCCCTTTTCAGCCGGAGCCGCTTACCCTGAGCACTAAGCCGAGGGCGATGCGTAAGGACCCGCGGGGACGGGGACCGTCAGAGCGGGCAGGGAGCCCGACGGCTTCTCCTTCCGGCTCATGTGGACCATGATCAGGTCATGCATCATATCCAAGAGGCCAATGCATGGGGGCTTTTGTGATGGGAATAGAGCCAGCAGACAACAGGGAAATTCCTGAAAAGCCCCCAGTCAGCAGCTCCCCATCCCCACAGCACGTATTTTCAGGTCATACTGCCCAGACACACCAAGGGTTGTGAAGGCACCAAAGCATCCTCCTGCAAAGCTTTAAGAGAGACCTACTCAAAGGGGGTGCCTCCATGGGCTGCCAAATTTGGTTACCCAAAGCACCCCTGTCTCCCTGCCCTCGGGAAGGGGCTGCAGGGGAGCCCCTGGAGAGGAGAGCAGCACTGCATCCCGCTGTGTAGGGATGGGGATGACCCACTTAGCATGAAGAGTTTATTTATTGGTATTATTATTATTAAAGTGGAGAAGCCAAAGAAGCCAGACGTGGGGCCAGTTCAGCTGCACTTTCCGTGGGAGAGAATAAACAAGCCGCGGCAAGTGTGAGCCCTGGGGGGGAGCAGATTCCCGATGGAGACACGGCCTGATGCATTCATGCCAGAGGCCAGCCAGTTTCAGGACAGGGCAGGGAGTTGTGGGGATAATGGTGAGAACTGGGCGGCCAGATAATCCTCAAAAAAACGAGAGCTCAGATGGCTGCGAGGGATGTGTAGTCCGATGCTATCCTGGCTGGGATGCACTGGCTGCACCATCCCACAACCATGCCTGCGTTAGGGATCTCCAGCGCCTGGATCTCAGGTGGTGCTGGATGTCTCAGAATCACACAATGGTTTGGGTTGGAAGGGACTTTAAAGATCATCCAGTTCCAGCCCCCTGCCCTGGGCAGGGACACCTCCCACCAGCCCAGGCTGCTCAAAGCCCCATCCAGCCTGGCCTTGAACATTTCCAGGGATGGGGCAGCCACAGCTTCTCTGGGCAACCTGTTTCCTGGGGGCTGCAGCAGGAGGGACAGCCCGCAGCCTCCTTGCTCTGCAGCAGCCAGGGGGCCATCAATCTGCTTTGAAGAAGGGGTTCAGATCACCTCCCTCAAAAATAACCAGGCAGCACCCAAAACTGGGTCAACCCACAAGGGTCACACCGGAGCCCAGCAGAGCCCTAGGGTGGTGCCTTGTTTGCATAACAAGGAGCAGATGGCGAGCTAACGAGGGCAGCCCCTTGCACCTCCCAGGATGCCCCAGCCCTGAGCTGCCAGCCCAGCATGGTGCGGTTACTGGGAGGGGGCTGCAGCATCAGCACACCCCCTCCAGCGCCATCCTTCTGCCCTCTCTCCATACAACACTTCAAGCACACCCGAAATCGAGTCCTTGGCACGCACAAGAGGTGACTGCGGTTAAGAGCTGACTGCGGGTGCAGCATCAAACGTGTGACTGAGCGCTCCCATTGTAATTACACACACAGCTTTCTGTCCACCCGAAAAATTGGAAAGACAACCTGGGAAAATTACAACCTCCCAGTACAAAGATTGTTAAGCAAGGACGGGTGGTTTACAGGAAAAAGCCAAGCATTAGGAAGCAAGCCTCCCTTCCCTTGCACAAATATCCCCTGGACATCCCCGCTGCTCATGGCTCACGTCCCCATGTCACTTCCCTGTCTGCAGCACCCTCAGACCACAAGGGCGCACAGCCGGGTCCCCGACGCACTGGTTCGGGAAGTGGCTCCCGGCCAGCCCCGGCAGCGTGACGCGTCATCCCCACATTGCTCACCCAGCCAGCCGCAGGAACTCCCCAGCCGCCCCAATCCCATGACTGCTGGCAGGGAGGACAGCGAGCACGCGGCGCCCGAGGCCTTCCCAAACCTGGCCTCTCCGCAGGGCCAGCCAAAGGTAACCGCCTGCCCGGGAACCCAGCGGGGACCAGCCGGGAGCGGGCCACCAGGGGCTTCGCTGCTGCGACCCGCTCAGCATCCTGTACCTCCATCCCTGCCACTGCCTCCCCATCCCAGCCCGCAGACAGCTTTGCAAATCTCGCATTGATTGCAATATCCTTCCGCACACACCCCCTCCCCCGAAATTAGGGTCCCCCTGCAGCTGCGGCGGCAGCAGGTGGTGCCCAGCACCCCGGCCTCGTGGCGGCAACTGCTGGCCACAGGGCTGGGGAGAAGCTGTCGGGCAGCCAGAGGCTCGCGTGGCTTTTTTTGGGGGGGGACAAAGGCAGGCTCTGTCTGCACGCAACAGCCTGGACAAATGCTGGGCATGGGAGCTGCCATCCAAGGAAAATCCAGACGCAGCGGTGACTCTACCCTGACCTTACCCCGGCCCAGATGGCGAGATGGGTGCCCCCTCGGCAGAGCAGCCTCCGTGACAGGGCTCCCGGGGATGGGGAGGGGAGCCCCCAGCTGTCAGCCCAGCCCTCCCTCCCCAAAGGAGATGCCGGGGGTGCCGGCAAGGGTAAGGGGGACCAGCAGGAGGGCAGAAAAGCCACCAGGCTGCACCAAGCCTAACACAGGCGCTTGCCAAGGGGATGGGGGAAACACCAATGGCTCAAAAGCAGAGAGGGATCGCAACGGCTGCTGAGGGATGTGCCCCTCCTGCACCCTCTGCCTGGGGAAGACACCTTGGCCGCACTCCACTGTATACCCCAGGCATCCCGTCCCCTGGATGGGGACACGCCGGCATCACTCGGAGACGGGTCAGCAGTGCCCGTCTCACCATCCCCAGGCAGACGGAAGCTCTCCCTTCCCGGCAGACAGGCAGCAGGATCAGGTAGCTGCTGAGGCAGCGCTTTGCCAGGCCAGCAAGGCAGGGGCTGCCGCAGAAAGGCTGGGCTGCCCACCCCAAGGTCACAGCAGGGGACGAGGGGGAGACCCAGAATCGCAGGGCTCGGAGCCTGGAAAGTGCTCCCACACGGACACCGGAGAGCTCTGCCACCCCAGCGCTCCAGGCAGGACAAGTCTACGAAACCCACCCAGAGTCCCAGTGCTGGGACAGGACCAAGACCCACTCCTTCATTCCCCATGGAGCTCCTGCTCCATGTCCTCATGCCCTGCAGGGCCAGAGAGCCAGACCAGCTCTTGGGGGCACTGAGTTTAGAAACCAGCAAAAAGAAAGCTGGGGAAAGCCCTGCGGAAGAGGACAATGCTCAAACCACACCTGGGCTACAAGTCATGGCCTGAGCCATGACTTTCTAGGATGCAGCCCACACCCTGTCCAGGCACCCTTCCCTAGAATGCCACTTGCCAGTGGCCATGAAGGTGCAAAGATCAGAGAAAAACTGAAAAAAGGAGGGAGAGGAAAAAACAAATCCGCCATGTGAAAACCAACTGCCAGCCCCTCTAAATAAACACGGAACTAGAGGTGTAACACTGTCCCGGTGGCTTTGTGAACTCTCCTCCCATACGCTCCTTTCTTCCCATCCCCATTTAAAACCTCCCATCTGGAGCCCAGCAGCAGGAGAAGCTGCCAGCAACGTGACACCAGTCCCTCTGGATCCCTCATCGATCCGGAAGGGAGGACAAGCTGCCTCCGTCAGCTCCCCACAGCCCCTCTCAGCCCTGGTGCCACCATGCTCACATCCCCCAAGGACCACAGAAACCCAAGCAGAGGATGTGGGGCTGGAGGGGACCACCAGCATCCTGCCCCCACCTCCAGACATGCTGCCCATATCCCCCCTGCTCCTAAACATGCTGCTAATAGGTAGGGCTGCAGGCAGGTCAGAGGCCCAGGGGGAACACAGGCAGGATGAGTGGGACGCATGGAGACTATCGCCCACAACAGCACCCTGCTCCTCATTCCTGACAGGGAAGCTAGCATGCATCCTCCAAAGCACCCTGCCCGGCACAGATCAAGAGAAGCACCAAAAATGCAGGGTGCTGTACCCAGGACAGGGTGCTGGAGCACCTCGCAAGCCACAGAGCAACAGGCTGGACCTCCCAGCCAAGCCCTGGACCTCCTGCCCCTGGCAGGGACCATACCAGGACCTTTGCAATGCCTTTCCCTGGCTAAGGATGCAGTTAATGCAAGCTGTGTTTATACAGGGCATGTACAGCTGTAATTATAGGCATGATGTTATGATAACAGGAAATCCGTGCCCCGTGGAGATGCAGGCAGGGAAAGGCAGGCACGGAGCTATTTGCTAATTGCCACCAACAAGCAGCCTTTTGTGCGATGGCGGGATACGGGAAGAGGAGCCTCCCCAGCACCCACCTCCGCCCACCCTGCCCTGGTCAATGGCAAAGCCATATGGATCCAGACAGACAGAGTCCAGCCCATGGCAGCTACAGGGCAAACCCACCTGCCCCGAGACACAACAGGACAGGCTCTGATCCACTAGTGGACAGGACTCAACTTCCCTAGGCTATAACCCTTCCAAAAGACAGAGTTTTTGTAAATTTGGTTGGAGGAGAGGAGCAAGGGGAAATGGCCCCTCACTGGCCCTTTGCACTTTACACCCCGTACGTCAAGTCAGGCCTTGACAGAGGCACAGCCAAAGGGCTGGCAAGGAGAGCGGTCATCCCTCCCCATCAGCATCACTGAGAGCTTTCCTACCTTTTTGATCTTCCCGCTCCGCGTGCCCGCAAAGACGACGGTTTGTCCTCTGTAGTCGTAGGCAGCCACCGAGGTCATTCCATCCTCCTTATCCACAAAGAGCGGCGTCCCCTCGATGGTGACAGTCCCGCCCAGTGGCTGGTTAAAATCCTGGCCACAGAAATTGTCGTCAATCTGCAGCGGCTGTCGGAGGAAAACAGAGGAGAGATGAGCTTTCTGACAATGCCTCAACATGCTGGACCTCTCAGATGGCCATCGGCCATCTCCCACCTCCACCCCATCAGCTACAGCAGCTTCAGCAGTGCCATCCCTTAGCCCTCCTGTCCCAGCCATCCCACCTCACTGGCTGAGGGAAAGGATGAGCTGATGCTTCCCTAAAATTCCCTACACGGTGATGTAAGGCACTTGGGACACAACCAAGGCATGCAGCCCCTCTCTGCATCTGAGCAAGCTTTGCAGATGAAGACCAAGGCTCTCAGTCCTCTGTATCTTACAGAGCAGCACTCACAAACCCAGTGGGAGCCAGCGCAGCATCCCTGCTCCCCTCCATCCCCACCGCTGCCATCTCAGACACATGGGAAGCCGGCACGAGCTCCCTGGCGCACAACTTCCCCCCGCTTCTCCTCCTCACCCCTCACGCTAGCTTCAAAAAGAAAACGGCTTGGCAGTAAGGCAGGAGGGGATGAATCCTGCGCCCCAGCCCTTCCCCAGAGACAGAACACTTCCCAGCCAAGGCTGTGCCAAGACAAACAGGTCAGGGCTCCTGAAAGAGCCTCACTTCACATAGCAGTGCCTCCAGCAAACATGCTACCCACCTGCCAGCCCTGTTCCTCCTCCCGTAGGAACGTCTTTGGGAAATCCCCCGCATTTTTTTCGTGCTGCATTGCCCCAGACCAGGCGCCTGGCTCAGCCAGCTGCCTCCTTGGTTCAGCGCTCACCCGTGGGTCTGGGAGAAGCTTTTGCAAGCTCTTGCTTGCACCAGTGGGCAAGGAAAAGCCAGAGGGATGCCCCTGGTGAAAGCTGGGATGCAGACGGGGGAGCGGGACCAGGACCAGCTCCGCAGCACTCACCCCCTCCACCGAGCATCCTCACCACGTCGCCCTGACCCTGCCCGCAGGTACCCAGCCTGGGGCACACAGGCCTCATGGAGGTCCCAGTGGCCTCATGGCCATGCACAGCACCAGCAAAATCCACCTCCAGCAGCCCCCAGCCCGTCCCAGGCAGCAAAGGGCTCCGGACGAATCCCCAGGGGTGGCAGCGAGCCTGGGCGCAAGAGGTTAGTGCGGCAAGGCAGGCACGGCCAGGGGGAGACAGCCTGCTCCGGCCACGGGATTCTTCCGCTCCACAGGGCTCCTTACGTAACTTCAAATTTTAAAGGGGAGAGAGGCTTTTTGGCAAGCGGCGGCCTCCAAATGCATGCCAGTCCCCAAGGGGTTTTAAATCCATGCAGCATGTGCACGGAGCATATGGGAAAACGCCAAGCTCCACGTACACAAGGGCTCTGCGATTCCCACTCTGCTGCCCGGGAAGTGAAGGTCAGCCTGCAGCGGCTCCCACCAGCAACCCGCAGTCACCCACGGGAAGGAGGGAAAACTCGTCACTTTTCCGTGCCCTGGCACAATGCACTCACAGCCACAATGGCTTCAGCCTCCTGCAGCCACGGCGAGGCTGCTCGCCCTCCTCGCAGTGCCACCACACCGGCCCCATGGCCAGCGGTCCCACTCACGGCTGCAGCCGGGACTCAGCGCCATGCCAGCCTTCCAGCAGGGGAGAACCGGGAATTACGCCAGTCGGTCACATTTGGCCTCCCTCATCGGTCTGGGTATACTGGGCTGCTTCCTCAGTTACTCTGACTTCTGTATTTGCGGGGCGCCTGAGTTAATCTACAGCCAAAGATGACTCCCTTCCCCGCCCGACCTTTGCTCGTCCTTCCCTAAACTGGGGAAACTCCCACAGCCAGGCTTGAGAGATGTGGGGATCCCCAAGACGGGAACATGGGGCACCACGTGCCTCTGCAACCACAGGGAAAGAGGGGAAGGAGAATTAGGACCTCTCCATCCATCCTCTCAATCCCAGCCTTGCGAGCGCCCTCTCCTATCCATCAGCCAGCACACGCACTGAGCATCCTCCTCTGCATCACCAGGCTGGGCATTTTCAAACAGCAGATCTGGGAAAATTATCTTCCTAACCACAGAGTGAGGTGGCAGCGATGCTCCAGCTGATAGCCAGTTCCCATCCAGATACCTGGGATCCTTCAGCTGCTTTGTTAGGGAAAAAAAACTCTCTGTCCCGGACAGCCCCTCCACCCCGGTAAAGCATCCCAGCACCTTCCACCCAGCCGCCAGCAATAGCCGAGGCTTAAGGGCAATGCTGTGAAGATATTTAAGCCCCGGCAGCCCCTGGGTGCAGTTTCTGCTCCCTGCTCTCCCAATCTGCAGCTTCCCCAGCCCCTCGGCTGCTGAATATGCAAGAGGAGAGATGTTTTCGGTGTTTACTCCTCTCTGCTTTGTCTCAACAAACTCTCTGGGAAACGACAAATACAGCTGTGCTCCGGGACCACAAGGAGCGCCCGCTGCTGCCGCCGCGATGCTGACACTACCTCAATAAATAATTACGCCAACAATTAGCTCATTAACAGCAAACTGCCTCGTTAGGGGAAGCGCAAGCAAGCAGCACAGCGAGGTTGGGCCAAGGGCGGTGGTACAGGGGTTATGGCACCAACCGGCATCCCCGGCGGATGCTGGCTGCGGGGAGAGGCGAGGCGAAGGGATGGAGGGACGGAAGGACAGAAGGACAGCTGTCCCCCGGCCGGTGCCGGCAGGGACCGACACGCACCATGGCACGCGAGGGCCAGTGACCTTGCAGCGTGTCAGCTTGCGGATGCTGGGATCTGCAGGAGGCATAGAGCTCTGCCCGCTCGCCCATTTGCATGGACCATGGCCTCAGCACACTGCAAGGGGGAGGGTGGTGTTTGTTTTGGGGGCTTGGAGGTATTTTTCGTCCTTTTTTTCTTCTTTTGTTTTTCTTTCAGTTCTTTCCTTTGGCACACCTCTTGGCTGTCCCCCATCTCTGTGACATTGCCACCTTCTCTTCTCTCCCACCACTAGCACGCCTCCCCAAAATAGGGTCAGGAAACTCAGATTTCCCAGGAGAAACGGTCTGTTGGAGGGGGAAGAAAGTGGGCCTGCAGCACCGAGCGAGCAGGAGCAGGCGTCTCCTTGACGTGCCTTGTCTCATTGCCTCCCTTCAAGCCCACTTACGAAAGCAATGAGGGAGCAGACAGCAGAAGCAAGGCTCGCACCACTCAGCGTTATTAATTAGCCTGTAATTTGCCAGTTAACACCATTACAGGCACACCCCGTCCCCCTGTGCCCCGCCAGGGGCTGTGATGGAGGATGCGGGGGACACAAAGAGCCAGGGAGGAGGCGGCAGGAGGCAGGTACCAAGTGCCAAGCCAGGATGCCAGGCTTTTTGCACGTTAATCGCTGCCCAGGATTAATCCCAGCGTGGTACAATTCTTTAACACATGCATTTCTCCGGCTGCCACAGGGAAGGATTTGGCTTATCCTGGCCCAGTGTGGGCCAGTTTGTCACCAGCCATTGCCCTGTGCCAGCCAGCTGGGCAGCAAGCCCCACCAAGGACTCAAACCTCATTTTCTCCCTGGGGGAGCCCAGGGAAAGCTGCTGCCCAGGTCCTGCCGGCTCCGGGCACTGGCTCTGCCCGCGCTACCAGCCCAGGGATCAGGGACTCGGGGAAGCCCAAATTGCCTCCTGCTGCAACATCTCCACCCCGCTGCCCTTTCCCAGCCATGCTACATCAGACCTTCATCCCCCATTTTGGGGATGGGCGTGCTGGGCAGATGTGCTGAGAACATCTGGCTGCAGGCATGCAGACCTCCAGTCCCTGCACTGTGCTGGGGAAGCAAAGAGCCGGGCTACGCAACACTGAGCACCTCTTCAGTGAAACACAACCAGCAGCAAAACCTCTGGATGGGCTCAGGAGCGATTTAGGCAGCAGGGATGGCAGAGGGGAATGGACCAGATGGTTCCTCAAGGTGCCTTTGCTGCTTGTGTGAGTCCGTGCTCAGGTCCGAGTGCACCAGCACGAGGGGTCCCGGCTCCTGAGCTCACTCCATTCCCCCTCCCACTGCCAGATCCCACAAGGGAAGAGAGGAAAAACAAGGGACAGGAATTTGCTCTGCTCACCAGCACCAGGGATAAACCACTAACATCTCAGGAGCTGGCTGCCAAGCCTGGTGTCCTCTCCTCCTGGCTCCAGCTCCAGAAAATCAGAGCTGCCCTCGGCACTGGAGGATGAGCATCCCTCGTCCCTTTGATGCTCAAGGTCTGGGAGCTGGGCACCGGCAAAGCCTCCTCCAGCGTGGACCAGCCTCAGCCCCTTGCTATCACAAAGGAGTGGAGCGAGAAAGCTCCTGCAATGTTTTCCATACAGATGGGGTGTAAATCCCAAGCAACTACTGACTTGAGCAATTACATTCTGCGTCCTTAAAAATAATAAAAAAAACCCCACAACATGCCCTTTTTTTCTGGCCAGCTCTCACCACTGAGAGACCCATCACTGCCATGATCCACCCCAGAGGTGGCTGCATTTTATTAGGGGCACAGAGATTCCTGCCAGAAAGAGGTTACATGCTCCGCGGGGTCTGGTTTGGCTTGCGCTCAGCACAGCGAGGGGCCGAGGGCTTGACTCACAATCCAGTCATGCCTTTCCAGCCTCCTCTTGGCAGCTGGAGCAGGACAAGGACAGAAAACAACACCTGGCTCCCCTGGGGGAGAGCGGCACCCCCCAACCCAACCCACTGGAAAGCAGGAGCCACCACATCGTGGCACACGTCCTTCCAACCCACAAGAGCCATCTCTGCAGGACC
Source organism: Rhinoptilus africanus (assembly GCA_013400135.1). Taxonomy (NCBI): domain Eukaryota; kingdom Metazoa; phylum Chordata; class Aves; order Charadriiformes; family Glareolidae; genus Rhinoptilus; species Rhinoptilus africanus. The sequence goes on from VXBO01011952.1 coordinate 1,458,052, forward strand.
CAAATAGCACCTTGAGATCCAACCACTCCTGCAATCCGGTCACCAGGTAGCCATCCCAGGACCCTCCTGGCATGAAAACACCCCAAAGGGGTCAGAGCCCCCCTCCCCAAACCCAGGGGGCGGAGTGTTGCTGTGGGGCACTGGGGGAGGCAAGCCAGGAGCACAGGAGAAAGCAGCAAGCGTCACCGCCGCAGGAGCCAGCAGCTGCGCGACCCAACAGGCAGCAGTGTAACGATTTCATCATTTTCCAGCAAAATTGAATTAGTTCAAAGCCAAAATCTGATTTGCGAGCCCAGCGCTCTTGACAGCAAACCCTTTACTTTGTCAGGCAGCTGTTAGCTGTCTCCTCCGGAGCTGCGGGGAAGATGGTGGGAGGGAAGGCAGGGATGCTCCACAGGGACACCCCCGCTCACTTGCTTGCACCACCAGGCACCCAAAACCCTGCTCGATCAAAGCTGGGGGCTTGGTGATGGGTGCTGAGGACCAGCAGGGGGCCTGGGTGATGGTGTCGGGACCTCCACCAGACCCTCCCAAACACACACAGCGGCACCCCAAACTCCCTCTCTGACAAGTATCCGACCCTGCCTCGGGACTACCCAGCCCAGCTTGGTGATGCCCAGTGTAAGACCTCCCAGTCAACCAGAGCCACGGCCTCCCTGTGGCCACTTGTGGTTTATAACATTCCCTGGGAAAAAAAAATCCAGCAATGTTAACAGTTTAGCTGAAAAACAAACCCAGAGAGCCAAGCAGCTCATGGCAAACTGAGCCATGAGCAAGGGGCCAGAGGCACCCGTGTGAGCACAGGGCAGGAGGACACATCTCTGGGGACAGAAGGGAGCTACTCACTCAGCCCTGGGATGCCAGCACTCACCTCCTGCACCTCTAGACAACAGTTTATACTGGCCAAATCAAAACCCACCTCATTGATAGTGCCTTGTGCCCCCTGTTTTCCTCTCCAGCACCCCATGGAGAACACATGGTCCCTCCACGTTGAGCATCTGACCAACTTCTACTGGGACGGCCAACCTCCCCTCCTCCCTCCATCAGGTCTGCACTCCTCATCCCCCACATCCTACTGCCCCAACACTTGCTTGGCCACCACCAAGCCCCAGGTGACACAACACTCAAAATTCACGCGTGCCATCTGCAAGTGAAGCTGCAGCAGATGCTCTGAGGACTGAGGATTCTGCCCTCTCAGGACAACTCACCAACAATCCCCAAACCCACAGGGCACAGGGGCTCTTGCTTGCGGCTCTCTGTGGGCACCTATGAAACCCAAACCCAGATGGCAACCTCACAATGAAGCCATGATCTCCACAAGGAATGGTACTGAGCAAGCCAAGCACCCAGCCCTAGCAGCGCCAGTCCTCCTTCCAGGAAAACGTAGATCAGGTCAGGTCACCGACAAGGGTCCAGCCAGAGGGCACCACCAGGAGCCAGAAACAGCCTGGCTTGGGTAGAGATAAGCAGGAACTTACCGAGTTGATGCAGCCCAGCTCCTTATTCAAGAGCCAGGGCAGCGAGAGTTTCCCTTCCCCTCTGTAGCACGACTGGATACGCTCCTTGATCTTATCCTTGATCTTCTTCAACGTGAAGAGGCAGAGCACAGACTCCTTTGGAGGCTTAACCCTGTTTTTCTGGCCCTGGGAGAAGATGGTGAAGAGGATATCCTCCCTCTCCGAGATGCCCAGGTACTTGGCCAAAGCCTTTCCAGGCTTGGTCAGGTAGGCGTCCTGGATGAGGCGGTACTCAATGCCGTCCTGCACACATCCGATGGGGAACTCCACGTAGGAGTAAAACTTGGGGTCGTCCACACAGAGGCGGACAATCTTGGAGGTGAAAAACTGCTCCCCGGTGGAGTCAGGCGAGGTGAGCTGGGTGTCCAGCTGCAGGGTCAGGTAGTAAACAAACTGCTCGCTGCTGAAGCTGTAGATGTAGTAGATGTCGAAGGTGGGGAACTTGGAGAGTGTATCCGAGGGGATCTTGAGCTGGGAGGAAACAAACTCGTCCTGGTAGACAAAGCCAAACATCTCCGCATTCTCCTCATTGGCCATCAGCTTGCGGCTGGAGAGCGTGGGGAAGTACTCCGACTTCCCATCAATGGGCGTCCCAATGAAGAGCTTGTTCTGCCCATTCAGCACCTCGATGATGACCCCAGACATGGTGCCTGACTCGTTTACGCTGGAGAGGTAGTGTTCCTTGCGGTGGTGGGGCTCACCCAACTTGAAGAGGTCGTCCAGCCGCAGGAACTGGCAAATACCCTGGGAGGCACTGCCACAGGCAATCAGCCGGTTCCCCGAGTAGTCCACCAGCAGCAGTTTGTTCACATTGTTGGTGGTGACCAGCCCATGCGGGCAGGACTGAACGCTGGGTGGAGGGTAACACTTCTCATTGTCCTCCACGGGCCCCGTCACATGAGTCCGCAGGAGTGTGAGGTTATTGGAGAGCTTGTAGATCCGATTGACAGCCCCCACATAGACCTCCCCGGTTTTGTTGTGGACCACCAAGTGTGTCAAGCTCCAGTCTGTAACCGGGAAAGTCCTAAAGGGAGACTTGGGGCTGCCTTCCGCCAGCGGTAGCCAGGTGCTCCCCAAGAGCAGCAAGGTCCAAACGTTGATGGACAAATGGTGCTTGAGCCAAAGGAGCCACATTGCAGCAGCCTCACATCCAGCCAAGGCCATGCCCAAACCCAGCCACAAAATAAATAGAAATAAACCCAAACTAAAGGGAGAAGGGAGGGAGGAGGAGCTAACGGGACACAGTCTCCTCTGCTTCTGCTGTGCTCGGCATTCAGGGCATCGTGGGCACGGCCAGTCCAGTCAGCCCTAGAAGGAGAAAGACAAGAGTGGTGTTAGGAGACCTTCCTGCAGGGTGTCAAGCCTGTTCCACCCCACCCAGCAGAGACTCTGCTGCCTCACGCTCTCCTAGCAGGCAGCCTAACAAAACACCCCCCACCACCTACCTCCTGCCCTGGAGGAAGACACGTCCCCAGCGAAGGGACCAAGTGAGCCTGCGAGATGCTAAGGACAATCCCACCTGATTGCACGCAGCATGTCCCAAACAAGGAACTGCCATGTGCTTTTTCTCCCCATCCCAGCCTGAAGCACCAGCCAACAGCCCCCTCTGAGGGGCATCACCCTCCCCTCGCCCCCACCCAGATCCCCTCGGGAAGGGCAGCAGCCACCTGAGCGTGCCTGCAGCCCGACCAGCACATCCCTGGCAGCCAGCAGCCTCACAACGCGCTGCGGTACATCCACTGCATACCGATGCTTTGGCTGGCCTCAACCTGCTTTTAAGACCACTGGCAGCACCAAAGCGTTAGCCAGAGATGGCTGCTAACAAGTCACAAGAGCCCCCTGCCCTGCTGCCCCTGCCCCGCTCCACCGCGGCACTGGGAGGGGATGCCAAAACAGAGTGTGCAGGAAGCACAGCCCGAGCCCCTAGACAGAGGAGGACCCTTTAACGGAGCTGGGAGAGCCGAGCCCCTGGCACGCTGCCGGCCGTCCCCGCCACCTGCCTGACAAAGCCCAGGAGGGCCGTGGGCAGGAGGAGTCGGGGGGAGCAAGTGAGCAGAGCAAGGAGAAGCACGTCCTTCTGGCATTTATATGCATTAAGAAACGCGGGGCCAGCCATCAGGCAGTTGGCTTGAAAGGCTCCAGAGGGACGAGGGGGCACACGCAGGGAGGATGGAGAGCTCCGCATGCTGCTGTGCCACGGCTGGGGCTCGCCGATACCGAGCGGCAAAGCAGCAGGGAGCCAGCCAAAAACCCACACCAGTGTGACCTTTGCAGCCCCGGCAGTGGGGAGATGGCCGCAGGCAGACGACACAGAGAGCTTTACCCGGCATGTCCGCTCAGCAGCCCCTCGGTTGCATCCTTCTCCATCCCCCCGTAGGCACAAAGACTCCCTGGGCTAACATGGGGCTGTGTAACCTCCTGCCAGCAGACAGCCCGTCCCACCGACACCGTCACAGCCCACCCACCCAGGGTGAGAACGTCCCTGCCAAGGTCCGCAGTGGGGACGGGAGCTCAGCCCTCAGTTCCCCACCCCAGCCATGGCAGATAAGCAGCTCCCAAAGCGAGCGGAAGAGGAGAGCCTTCCTTCTCCTTATCACCCATCTCTGACTCAGCCCGGGATAACCTGCAGGAGGATCCCCACCAGGGAGTGGCCCAGGTAGGAAACATGGCCTGCGGTGACTGCGGTGACATCCCGGACCAGGCAGGGTGTTGTTGGAGGGTGGCCGATGGCAGGGCTGTGTGGGGCAAAATGGCAACCCCAGAGCTTGGCAATCTGAACCACACAGGAGTGTGGGACCCACCAGCCACCCCCCACACAGACCTTGGGGGTGCCATCGTCACCAGGCCAGCAGATGGGCCATACGGTATCCTGACATCCCATATACCATCCTCCATTTCTGCTTTCCCCTTCCCAAGCCAGGGAGAGGCTTCTTCCCACCCTTTTCCTGCTCCCAATGAACACGAAACCTTCCCTCCCTTCCCAGGTGAGCTCCGGCCATCCTGCATCCTTGCCAGCTGTGCCAGCCAGAGCTTAGGGCAAAGGCTCCACACCACTTCCAAACCATCTCTGAAGATCTGCCAGCTCCACCAGCTCTCCCCTGCCCATACACTCATGATCCTGGTCCCTTCCACCCCCTCAATACATCCACCTTCATGGAAATAACCTCAAGGGAGGCTTGGGAAATGGAATACAAGCAACATTGAGATCAAAGCCAGGTGCCACAAAGCTCCATGGGTGTGGAGACAACCAAAGTATGGAGTCATCAGCCTCAGAAGTCACCTGCATGGTCCTCATCTCCCATTCCTACCACCTTTTGCAACACTGGGAGCATTCCAGCAAAGAGCATATGGCCACCACTGCTGGGGCGAGCGCGCTCCCAGGGGACAGCCATTCTGCCCAGCATCCTCATTTTCACGAGCTTGTAGGTAAGAGCATAACCACGAGCACCCCAGACTGGAGCTTACGAGTCTCAAACCCCACCGAGGCATAGGACCAAGCCGTGCTGTCAGCATAAACCCATCGGCTCAGAAACCACCATCCCGGCAGCGGCAGGCACTGCGGTTTCCTGCCAGATCGCCGGAGGGAGGTTTCCCACCCCAAGAAACCAGCCTGGCTCTCACCAAGCCGCTATGAACCACGGAGCTGAGGCCCTCTCGGAACAGTACGGCTGGCTCCCTAGCAAGGAGATAACCAGCGACACGAAATTCCAGCTCCAGTAACACGCCACAGAGAGGAGAAGGAGCGGAGAAGGCAGTGGAGGTTAAAGCAGAAGCTCGGAGTAGCGTACGGATGGATGCCAGCCAGAGCATGGCCCTGCTGGGACAGGTGACGGGGACAGGGAAGCCACTTTCTGAGAGCGTTTCTATGATTCATCGCTTCTATTTCAGGGAGCAGGAGAACTGGAGGTCGGGCTGGTGCTACAAAGCAGGGCTAGAAAACCCAACAGGAGATTCCCAAATTAATGTAGGAAACTGCTACTCCGGAGCTAGAACAAGAGCAAAGCGAGGCAGAGCTGGGGCCAGCAGAGAGACGACACCCTGCAGAGCTCCGCCGAGATTTCTGCTCCTAAACATACATTAGCAGCAACATCTCATCCTAGTGCCTCATACCAGCGGGGGGGTTGTCCAGTCCTGCTTATAACCATCAACAGCGATTATTTAAAAAAAAAAAAAAAACCACACAGGAGGAATGGTGAGTTTGTCTGCTTTCTTCAGGATTAAATGATCAGGGTACCTGAGACTCGGATGGAATTAAAGTGGGATCTAACTGCCTCCCTGCACTGGAGCACAGCCGCCTGCATGGCCCCCAACTCCCTGCCCCCGGGAGAAGCCGGGGAGGAGCGGCGCGGGGGCCAAAGGGCATTTCTCTCCGGTCTCACTGCCTCCATCCCCCACGGGGAGGTCACGGCAGGAATAACGGCAGGGCAGCTCCTCCACCGGCACACGCTTTAAAGTGCACAGCACCCAAACCCCCCAGGGCTGCGCCCAAGCAGCTCCTCACCCTGGGGAGCACCACCAGGACCACCAGGGAGTGATGCCGGCAAGAGAGACCCGCACCGCACACACTGCCACTGCAATCCCATGGCATGGAAAAACCCTGGAGCCGAGCCCAGCCCTGAAACGGGCTGCAATAAAATAATACACCCCACCCTGGATGCATATGTACCAACTGTGAGAGCGGGACCAAAAATACACCTCGTTACGCTGCCCGGGCAGCAAGCGATGAAGTGCAGAGCATCCCAGAGAGCATCCCCAGGCAGGGCTGGATCACCCCACAGCGGGGCCACACCACCGGCTTGTCTTTGTTTTCCATGCACATATGTATATATATACACACACATAAACATATAGCAGGAAACCTGCCTTCAGAAACAAAGCCAGTGAAGCAATCGCACAAGCACCAAATCCGCCCCAGCCCCTTTCATCTCACGCCAGAAAGGACATTTGCTCACGGTTTCACCTCGAAAATGGCCACGCTGCGACAGTCACAGCCGCTACATGACCTGGACGGGGCTGCCCGCCTCGCCACGGCCAACGCTCACGCACCCCGGCTTCAAAAGAGCCTTTCATCAGAAAGCCATCAGTTTGCCCCGCAAACGCCTGCGTCCCGCTTGCTCGCTGCTGAAGAAGTGACAAGGGGCCACAGCATCTATCCCCCCAGGCTGCTGGGCTTCCCCATCCCACAGCAGGGCCAGAAACCTGGGTTTGGGATGGGACATCGTGCTTCGGGAAAATAATCGTCACTTTTGATAGCACAAAGCAGGAGTACTGGGATGGAAATACTAACCTTAAAAGGCAAAGACTGGACAGAGCACTAAGGACCAGCTCTCCACTCAATGGGGCAGCCAGGCCGGAGAACTGACGGATGCCGACTCAGCACGGGCAGCTCCCCTACAAAGCGGCAGCTCTCGTGGAAACAGCCAAAGCTGGGGTTTAAAAGATGCCAGTGAGCACAGCGGTGCACGTTTGGCACCCACGGACCCGCTTGCCGTCCCCACTCCCACACCACCGAGACCCCGCCAGGCTCACATCGCCGCTGGTGCTCCCCACCACCAGGCACGTCCCAGGAGGAGCCCCACAGGGGTCCCGGGGGGGTCTGCACCCCCAGGGCTAGGGAAAGCATCGTTTGTCCTGGAGAGAAGCTGCTCTCGAGCAGTGGGACGAGGCTGCAAACTGCCCCAAGAGCTTTACAGCCTTGCACTTTGCAAGAGAGGCTGGAAAAGCAAAGCAACGGGATTGAAAACCCCATATAAGTGACCCTCGAAAGGGGAAATGGCATTTAACAGGTCTTTACCTGCGATCTCACTTTCTGCTCTCAGGAATGGGAAACAGCCTGAAAAGGAACCGGCTCCATTTTCAAACACAGGAGCTGCTCAGCTGCCAGTAATTAGCCAAGGGGAGAGAGGGGAGATTATCCGGGGGAGAGAAAAGCCCGCAGGCCACAGGAGAGTCAGCCTCACCACACTGCTGGTGTATTTTTAGGTTCGTCTGCCTGGGAAAAGCCTTGCAACAATGAGGAAAGGCTGGTGGTGGTATGGAGTTAGAGCTGCACTACACATGCAATCCTCTGCAACAGGGCTAAACTTTAACTCCTTCCTTCACTGCGCGCAGTCATTACGACTGTTCGGCTGGGGTCTCTCCCCAGCAAGCGAGTTAAATCATTCCAAATCTTATCCCTGGCTCTGATGAAATCAATGACAAGCACTGAAGCTATTATCACCCGCATCAGGAATATCTTCAGTTTCCTCCCGGGTTCCTGCCACCCCCCCCCCTCCCCGGGGCAGGGACGGAGGACCCCGTCCTGCCCCAACACCGCAGCGCACGTGGACGCAGCAGCTTCCACTCCTGCCCTGCAAAGATCTTCTGGGCAAGGAATTCAACCTCTCCCATCCTGAGAAACATGACAAGGAGAAGCAGCCATCTACTGCCCAAGGGCTTCAAGAAGAAGCTTGACCCTCAGCAAAAAGGGGCATAAAAGAACAAGTAGCAAGGAAATTAAATAGCTTTTCTCAAGCGTGCAATTCCCCTTCCCCAGTCTTCCGCAAGAATTCACGTCACGCCAAGGAGAACAGCTCTGGAGCCCTGCAGATAGCCGTTCCCAAACAGGCTCACAAGCACTTCTGCGATGGAAATGCAAGTTTCCCCCAACAACAACGTCCCAAGGCAGAGGCACACAAGGACGGTTTCAGCGGGTCCTGCCAGGACTGCCTGTCCTTGCTATGGAAACCAGGCATGGACCAGGACTTTACATGTGTTCTCCAACTCCGTTCAGCGATGCTAGAAGTGCAAGCTAATGGCTGTCCTTTGCATTATTCTCACAACTCATCTGGGTGTCGAAGTCCCTATAGGGACCATATAAGGACTTCCAAGAGGCTTTCTATATGCAGCCCACGAGCTGGATGTGTACTTCCCAGGAGGACAGTGCACCCCATCTTTCACTTGAGCTCAGCCAAGGGAGCAACATAAAGACCTGGACCAACCGATGCCTGGGATGGAAACCAACTCACAGCCCATGGCTGACCACCCACACGGGACACAGCCTGCTGCCTCCCGCTCCTGCTTCAGGAGATGGGTCTATCAGCACACATGGAGCAAAACGCCTCACCCCAAACCCCTCTGCACCTCTCGTCATGCTGCAGAATGTGACCCAAGGTGCCAAGACTCTAGCTACAGGGCTGTGGATTCCTACTATCAACGCCCAGGCCAGCTCAAGGCTTCGCACCCAAGACTGATGTGAATTTTGCCACCTCAGTCAGGACCATTTAACAACATTTTGCCCCCGGCTTCAGAGCAAAGAAGTCCAAGTCCCTCGAAAGCCACCTTCCACCTTGACTTTGGCCCATGCATTCCAGACCCCGGTTCTCACACCCCATCAGTCCACTGGCTCATGCAAATGTCCCAAAAACCAGCCCTGGTGGCAGAAGTCACCTTGGTCCAGATGGACCTGCAGAGAGCCAGAAGGTCACTCATAAGCCAGGTCTCACAACAGCCAGCAGAGAGTCCAATGAGAGGTCCTCTGGCCACCGCCATCCTTCTCTTGTCTGATCTTACTCCCTGTGCCGTAACACATTGCTCAACGTTCCCAAACTCCCTGCTCCACGTCCTTCACCAGGCCAGGGCAGCCACAAACACAATCCAATGAACCAACCCTTCTCAGATCACCTCTTGCAACCAGCTCAGATGGCACTTCTTCCAGCCCGGCTCTCCAGGGAGGATCTTCCCTTCTCGGACATACACACACCCCTCCGCACCTCCGGACCTACGCTTCCCCCAAATATCAGAGTGAATTCTGGGAGCTCCCACTTTGCAACGACACACTGGCATGGGAGGATTCCTGGGTGCTGGATTCTGTACTGCTTCCAGCAAAGGGAGGTCACTCCGGAACTGGCTTAATCCTGGCTGAGCCAAAATTCCCGTGCTTCCGCCTGGCCCCGTGCTGACACCAGCGCCCGCGCTGTCACGTGGTGAGCTGAGCACGGCCGCCACCGGAGCTCGGTCTGATTAAAACAGACCACAAAACTTCTCCAAATGAGGTTTCACCAGCTAAACTCCAAGCCGTGCCTGCCTTTCCTTCCCACAGACTTCCCGTCCTTCCTGCTTCCCCGTCCCAGCCATGCTGTCCCGACCTCCGCTGCTGGAGTCGGTTCAGCTCCCAGCTCAGCACAGCTCCATGCTTTATTTGCCCAAGGTGGAGCAGACCCAGGAGCAGCAACCCAGCGTGAGAGCTAACGGAGCCTCGCTCGGCAACGGGACGGGCAGAGAGGGGGATGCACCCGAAAGCCTCCCCACGGCACCACCACCACAGGGGAAACTGCTCCCAGAGACGGGCACCGGCACAGCCCCCCGTTCCGGCACACCTCCCCCTTGGCAAGGGGGTCTCACCCAGCCCACCCCGGCAGAGCAACTCTCAAAGCCTGGGCTCAGCACTGCCCTAGAGACAGGGGCTGGGACAGGGAGCAGAGCGGGGCTGGGACAGGGAGCAGAGCGGGGCTGGGACAGGGAGCAGAGCGGGGCTGGGACAGGGAGCAGAGCGGGGCTGCTCCTCTGCCCGCAGATCCTGGTTGTGGCTCCAAACCACGCTGGGCGCAGGCCCCCTGGTGCTCTGCACGGGGGGCAAGACCCCCACAGACGTTAGCATCACGGATCTACATACTCACCGCAAAACCGAGAGGAGGCTGTCCAAGCGCTTCTGCCAAAAACCCACTTTGTGCTAACGAAGGCGGCTGGATGGCGGCTCCAGCGAGCGCCGCCACCTCACAGAGGGCCAGGGAGCCGTGCGTGGCACACCCGGTGAGCCCAAAAACATCCTGCCGGGAATCACGGTGCAGGCTGACGTGCACTCCTGGCACCCGGGCATCCCTCCTGCCGCCTCCTACCCACGCAGGCACCAGGTCCTGCAGAGCGGGACCTCTCCCACACGTGCCGGCAGCCCTGCGGGCACCGCCGTCCTGCAGATAATAAGGAATAATAACGGGTGTCGATGGAAGCCCAGGCTGCCGGCGGCGGCGTCAGAGGCTCGGCGGCTGCTCTCCTTCGGAAGTGGCGCTGCCTTCCTGCCTTCCTCCTCCCCCATTTCTTCCCGATGACATCAGCCTGAAAAACAGGTTCTTGACTTCAGAAGGGTTCATTGGGCCAATTCTGGTCCCGCCAGAGAGGGGAGAGCCCCCCGTGACTCCGGGAAGGATGCAGCCATCCAGGAGCCGGACCCCAAGATAAGCAGTGGCAGGCAGGCGGCAGGCAGGGACCCGGCATGCCAGCACTTCTAGGAATAAAAACCACGCAGGAGGAGATGGGGGTGGAGGGAGCGCGATGCCGCGGAACAGATTTTACATGTTTTACAGAGGCCTCGGCAGCTGGAAGCTTGAGCTTGGGCTCACGATCCGGCTCAGGTATGGGAAGCCCGACCCATCCAGAGCAAAAGCCAAAATCCAGGGCCAGCTCCTGGCCCCCTCCATCCCCCAGAGACCCACAGCAAGTCCTCAGGCTGGCCAAAACAACAAGACAAGGCTTAACACCGCCCAGCAAAGACTTCCGAGGGCCACAGAGCTGGACTCGGACCAGCAGGGAACATGATTCTGCGAAACATCCTGCCCACCGGCCAAGCTCGAGCATTTATTTTTAAACTCCTCCTGAAATACTTTTGGGTTTTCCTCTTCCCCTGTTAGAAACTAACAGTCTGCACAGGAAGAGCGAAGCAGCCGCCCGTACGCAGAGCACGGCCGCCCGCACAAAGCAAAACAACGTCTTGCCATTACAATTACCTGCGATGTTATCGGCGGCTCTGAAGGATGGGGGGGGGTTCGGCATTCGCAGAAGGAAGTGCCCGTTTTCACATTGTGTCACTTGTGTCATCCCTTCCTCCCACCCTGCCCACGGGGGTCGGCCACCAAGCAGCGCCCACTCACACCGACACGACATTAATGGTGGGGCGGGGGGAAAGAAAAGCCCCAGGATGTGGGGCGGCATCACAAGGGAAATTTCTTCCCACAACGCAAGCGCCGACAGGAATCCGCCTCTCCTCTCGCCAGGGATTTACTTCTCCAAGAGCCTGAATATTTTGACACAAGCAGTTGCTTAACTAAGCACGTAAAGCAAAGGGACTCGCAGAGATTTACCTGGATGGGGGTAGCGCCGGTTGTGTCCGGGGCCCGATCCTCTGCTATCGCAGAGGACACACCTGGACACCTGGACACAACCGGCGCTACCCCAAGGATGGGCTCGGAGCATCCCAGGATGGCGAGCATCCCAGCCAGCTCCCTGGTAATGGTGGGAAACCAGCCCTGCTCCCTAACCCGCAGCTATGCTCCACCAAACTCTCGAGAAAACACACATCGCTCAACATTTATCAGTGCAAAACACCCGTGCAATTAGCGAGATTTTTTTTTTTTAATTTTTTTTCCCCCCTTCTCCCTCCAGTGTAATTATATACATTCTAATGCAATTACCACCCCTGTATTTTGTACATTAAACAGTAGGCAACCGAAGGAAGAGAGAGGCTTTATTTTTCTTGGCTTCGCCTGTCTGAAAATAATAGTATGTTGCAAAACAGCTCCGGCAGAAGGGCTTATCTTCAGCAGAGAAAGAGGGGGAGCAGACGGAAAACGGGAAGGGGGATGGAGGGATCTCAGGAAGGGAAAGCAGGGATCGCAATCCCCCTCCACGCTGCCCTCGCCCTCCGATCCTTACACTTACCTACCCCTGGAAACCCTCCCTGACAGCAGGGGCAGGACTCGGAAACAGCCTCAGCCTCCGTCCTCCCCCGCCGACAGAAAGGAAAACCAAATCAAGCAAATGGTCGTCGGTTACTCAACCCCTCAAGCCGGGGTCATTAGCCGGATTAAAGTTCCCAAGCTCCGGTCGGCAGCGTGGATAGCAAAGTGCAGCTAAACTGCCCAAATTGGATTACTACCGCTCCTGGGTCTCCGTGCCAAGTTGGCCAGCGGATTGCGGGATGCTCGAGACGGGGAGGTGGGCGCCGAGCCCCAGGGCTGATCCACAGGCTGCCGGGGAGGAGAAGGAGAGATGGGGAGGAGACGGACCCTGCACAGCGGGTCCCCCAGAGCCCGCAGCCCGTCCCCAGCGCCCCAGCCATGCGCTCACCCCGGACACTTTCTCCAGCGAAATCCCTCACGAGCTCAGCTCAAGGAGCAAAGAGGATATCGCACCATGGCTCGCACCAGGCCCCGGATCAACCTCAGCCGTAACAAATCTCCTCCAAGGTGGCTCACAAGGGTCGTGGTCCCCGGGCACAGACCAGGACACAGTAGCCCAGAGGGCTCAGCCCCCATCACACCAAGGCACCCCACACCGAAGGGATGGAGGGATCAGCCAAAATAGCCCACCTTGCACCATGCAAGGAGACTTCAGAAGAGAAAGGAGGAAAAGTGTTTGTGGAGCACGAGCCCAACAGCCTGGATGTGGAGTTTTTCTCCAGACTCAAACATCTCAGTGCACCAGCAACAAGGAGGAGGTTTGCCAAGCCTTGGCTAAAGGGAAAATAAACTTTTAAATGTTTTTAATTCAGGTTTTTAAGTGGTGGCTTCCACCCGGAACAAGGGCTGGAGGCAGGCACGGGATGCTCAGGGAAGCAAGGCAAGCGAGGACACCACCCCATGCCCGGCTGCGCTCTGACGAGGTGGTGGGAAGACGAGCATTTTGGGTACACAACATGCCGAGTGCAGGGGAGACGAGCCATGTCTGACCATGCCCAGCACAGAAACCACCAAGATGTATTTGTTGGCTTGAGCTTTTGTCCTCCATAATACGCAAGATGTTTGCTCAAACCTGACTTCTAGGCACAGCTGGAGGACCGTGCTGGGGTATCTACACGGCTTGCACACTGCATCCATGGCCAGGACTAGGAGGGGCACAGCTGAGGCTGCAGGTCAGAAACAGTGGCCAGCACACGTGTTCTCACCACGCACCACCTATCTGCAGTAGGATGCTCCCCACAGCGGTGCCCAGAACATGGCATGGGCTACAGACAAAGAAGGTGACCGCCTCCAGCCTGAAGCCAAACCAGCCACCCAAACGCTGGACGATGGCAAAGACCCACTCCTCCCCATTTCACACGCAGCCACAGTGCTCAGCGCTTGCTGGGAAAAGGGGCTCCAGCCCAAACCCAGGAGAGGTAAGGGAAGGGGGGCCGTGCTGAGCTAAGCTCCCCATCACTCCTGATTCCCAGCCCTTGGGCCTTCCTCTACACACATGGCACATTGTCGAGCCGTTCACCAGTCAAACACTGGTAAGGAGCCCTCTGCCCACTGGTTTCTTCCATATAGCACACAAGTATCTAATGACGTGATTAGGAGGAGACATCAAAGGACCACAGAGAGCAGCAACCCAAGGTTTCCACGCATATACCCCACCAGCCCAGGTCAATGCAAAACCCGAGCTCGCAGGCAGCAAGGATGGCGTATGGGCACCGGGGTGACCCATGCCCACCTTCCCATTGCCACAGAGGGGTGGCAGCACCCCCACAGCCCTGCCCCTCCCAAGGTCCACCTTCCTTTTCCCATGCCAGGGGTGCCGAAAAACATGAATCACTGCGGACACAAAGCGACCACAGCACTGAACATCCCTACGCAGAGAGGCGGCCACAAGAAAGCCCCGCGGGACCGAGTAGAAGCCCGACGCTGCAGGCAAGGCTCCCCCCCTGGTTTGCAGGGAGCCGGCGGCGCCAGCACAGCAGCTCCGGGTTCTCCTGCTCGGAAATTCCCAGCTCGGGGCCAAGTCCAGCTCCCGCCGGTGGTTAGTGCTGCAGGAGGCAGCAAGGCAGGCAGCAACAAAGGCCCTGACCCACGCTCAGCCTCGGGAATAAACACGTACAACTTCCCTTCGTTAAATCCAATCCTGGGGCCGAATCCTTCCCTTTGCCCCTCGGATGTCAAACACAGCAAAGCCACCGATGTTAAATCGCCTGGCGTGACATTTACACGCGGGGAGCGGGGCGGAGGACGGCCGCTGCCGGGATGGAGGAGGGGAGGCAGCCCTGCCGGCACGCAGCTGCGCCGCTTCTATGACCCTCTTCCATTTCGGCTGCGCAAAGCTCCGGCGAAACAGCGGCTTGCCGGGAGCCACCGCCGGCAGCGTGGCCCTCGGCCCCTTCTCTACCAGAGTCGGGAGTTTTGTTTACGGCTCACAGGGACCTCCGTCTCCGCACGGGAAAAGGGGCTTTGTGTGACGGAGAAGGCGGCGAGGGCTCTTCTCCCCGGCTCCGTGCACAGCCCGAGCGTGCGCGAAGGCAGATGCCTCCGCTCTGCTCCAAATCCAATACGTTTATGGCAAAAAATAACAAAGCCAAGAGGGAGAAAACTCTGGCTGGTACCACCAAAACTTTAGTCTTCAGGGTACCGAGGAATTTCTTCCCCCAGCACAAGCACCGACAGGAATCCGCCTCTCCTCTCGCCAGGGATTTACTTCTCCGAGAGCCTGAATATTTTGACACACAAGCAGTCGCTTAACTAAGCACGTAAAGCAAAGGGACTCGCAGAGCTTTAACTGGATGGGGGTAGTGCCGGTTGTGCCTGG
>VXBO01011952.1:1477100-1490342 GCA_013400135.1 Rhinoptilus africanus
CTTTTTCCTTCCTCCAAGAGACTAAATTTAGTGAATTCCTTTCACATTAAAAACTTGTCAGGTATTCACATCCAAAGAGGCTGCTGCTTGGCTCTCTCAGGGGAGTTACGGAGACAGCGAAACCTCTTAAATGTATAAAGAAGAAGGGAGAGATATTCAGGCAATCTCCCACCGCTGCTTTTAAATCCACTCTCTCCCAGGACCGGTGCACGGGCACCTTGGGCCCATGGCTGCCATCTCCTGCTGTGGACACGAGAGGAGAGGGATGAATCCTTCCTCCCCAGGGCAGGACCAAGCGATGCAGCAGCACCGACCCCCACCACTGCTGCCGTCCCCGTGTCCCCCTGCTCAGTGCCAGTGGGAAGGAAGCTGGAGCAATTTGTTTCTGCTGAAAGATGGATTGTAAATATCCATCCAGCAACGAGGGAAACCAAGGTGGTTGGAGCTGAGAAAAGAGCGGGCATCCCGGCTGCGGGCGCACCGCCAGCCCCCTCCTGAGCCACCAAGGAGGGTCCAGCCCTAGGATGGGGGAACAAAAAAAAGACAGTAAGAAAACCCAAGCATCCCCCATGCCAGGATGCCGGCGCAGGGTCAGGGAGGGAGCTGGCAGGGAGCATCCTGGGTTTGTATCGGGTGGGAAGCAGCCCCTGTCCCACAGAGCTCTCATTGCTGGTCCAACAGCCCATCCAGCACCGTGCCCGGCGGGCACTGGGACACGCTTGTCACTCACACGGCTTCTCCCCAGGTCTGGGCACATCACCCCCGCAGAGAGACCCTCGTTATCTCGGGAAGCCTGGCCTTTTATCCTGCCTCCCAGGGGGCTTTAATTGCTCTGTTCATTCCCCAGCCTCCTCCTGCATCCTTTACCCCCCTCTCTCCCCGACAGACCCCGCGGGCTGACAGCCTCGCCGTGCCCCGAGGACAACCGGCTTGAGTGGCACCTCAAAGGCACTGGGAAGCTCCGCGCTCGGCAGGGTGCTGGGAGGAAGGGCTGGAGGCAGAAGATGGCTCCGGTGGCAGCTGGACCCAAAGCCCCAGCGGGGAGGGGGTCGCCCAGATCCTTCTTGTTATGTTAAAAGCTGACTTGGCACATCTTACCCAAAACTTCGACCAAAATGACACTGAGAGACAATCTGTCCTCCATGTGTCTGGTCCCTACGTTACCGAAGAGACCGAGGGGCATTTTGTTCTCTAAAAGCAGCCAGACAACTACTTTGTAAAAACAAAACTAACTGGGAGGGGATGAGGAGGCTGGAGAGAGCCCAAAGAGACGGGGAGGCTCTCCTGCTTCGCTCACTGGGGTAACCCCGGTCTGAGTGGTGAGGGGCTAAAAATGATCAGCTGAATTCACGATTTTTCAACTGCTTGCGGTTTTTGACTGATAAAAATTTCTGCTAAAAGGCAGACTCCTGCACGGTACACCCAGGTCCTCAAGCACACACTACCTTCCTTTGGTTATCACCCATGGACCATCGCCAAATGAATCTCCCAGAAAGTGCAGCCAGGGTTTAGACCCCCTGCATGGAACAATAGCACACAGGGATAAGGCAAATCGATAAATCCAGCAGCCTCAGCCCAGAGGCCTTTTGGGCTGTGAGATCCGGCTGGCCCAGAGAACAGCCCTCCAATGTGGGCTTTGGGGACCTTCACACCCAAACTCTGCAGCTCAGCTCTGCCCAGCTGCTCCCGAGGCATCCTCCAAAGGAGCATAGCCCCCAGGAGGGGATCAGCTCTGCCCCGATGTCAGCAATAGGGGGTTTTTCCCTCCTTCCATCCTCACAGACCTCTTTGCTAATCAAGTCCCGGGAAGAGAAATGCTGGGCAGACCGGCTGGGGAGGCAGCGCTGGGTCCAACCAGAGGGTTTGTCAAAGTTTTCCAGGAGGCGTCAGCAGCTCTTTAAGCTTCTTGACAGCCAGGATAACAAACTGTGTCTGCAGAGCTCTGGGGATCCAGGGTAAAATTAAAACGGGTAATGAATAGAGCCATTTTTCAGGGGATCGCAGCTGCAGGGGCAAGCAGGGCCAGTGGGCAAAAAAGCGCTGAAGAGGGACATGGGGAAGGGACTTGGGGTGGCACCGAGGTTGGCACCAGGGCGGCGTGCCTTCCTCCTCTCCTGGCCCTGCTGGAAAGGGAAGGCACTTTGCTGGCTGCCAGTGCGGCTTTTACCCTCCGCCTGCTGCTACGGGCACCCTCCAGGTTGAGGGGGTCTGCAAAGCATCAGTAGCCAATGGCCCCTTCCTTCCCTCTGCTATGCCTGTGTTCCTCAAAATGTGAAATTTTCTGTTAGAGGCCTCAGGAGGCAGGCTGTGCCACCAGCCACTACAGCAACAAGCTCCCTCCCAGCCAGGGCTGGGAAGGAAGAAGTCTACAGGCAAAGCAGGTCACCTCGAGGGGGATCGGGAGACAAGAGGGGACCGGGAGCATCTTTGCTTCCCCAGGCTGTCCCGTTGGCAGCAATGTGCCCACTGATTTGGGAAGAGGTTGAGTGGGATGGGCGCTGGGAGCAGTGTTTGTGGGAGATGCTCTAGGGGACGCTGCCAGGTCTGTAACGAGAGGAGCAGGCATTAGTGCCAGCACGTGGGACCCAGGGGAAGACACCTGGAGCAATGGGAGAGGACGGACACCCAGGAGGACAGCTCGCTCTGCTCTTCTCCAACCTGATCCCCCGTTCCCAAAAGACTTGCCTGCCCTGGAGACTGTATCCACCAACCGATGAGCCACACGTGCACCAGTCCTTCCCGGTGGGCAAGGAGGTCCCACAGAGATCCCCCCCAGCCACACCTGCACCAGCTGAGCTCCTTCCCGGCTCCTCCGTCCCTCGGCCCCGTGACTCACAACGGCGCTTAATTAGCAGGAAGCCTGATGCAGACACCTGTCAACTCCTGCGAGACGACCAGCATTTCACATTAGCTGCCCTGGGGCTGTTCGGCAGGAACAGCTCGCTCTCCGTATTGATATTCCTTCATCTCAGCCTATTTTCCAAGCCGTCAAGCTGCCATCTCAACCCTCCCAGGGCCAGCAGAGCCAGGGAGAGCAGTATCGTGTCCGTCAGCTCCTGGACTCCGCTCCCACCTTTGCAGCCGCTCAGGAGCACTGGAACTGCTTTATGCTTCCCCCCAGCAGCCCCAGGGCTCCCCACCAAGGAAATCAGGCAGCCCTTGATGAGCCAGACCCCGCCGTCCCTGCACAGCATCTACCTTCAAGTCAGAGTAACTTTGAAGTGAGGAAAGAAAGTCACTTTCCGACTCCTCAGCTTCACAGAGAGTCTCCGAGACGCAGCCCTCTGCCACGGCGTGGGGATGCCCACCCCACCACGAGACACGGCCGTAGCCAGTAGAGACTGGGGGGCTGCTTTGATTCACTGCAGCAGGCAGAAGGCTGCGGTGCCATCACCAGAGCGCTTGGTGCCGGTGGCATCTGGTGACGCAGGGGTGCGCCACGGCCGCTGCGCTGCGCCCTGCAGAAGGTCACCTGGGGTGGGCTGAGGTTCGCAGCCGGTCTTGCGGAGGCAGGAAAAGGTAGGACAGTTTGACCTGACAGTTCTAAATGAGGTATAAAGAGACCCCCTGTTAATTGCAAAAGGCGTTAACTCTGAAACCTAATGGTTGAGGGCTGAATAGCACCCTGAGGTCAGGGCTCACTGCCTTGCCTGGCCTGTCACCAGCTGGAACCAGGCAGTGCGTCCCTCCGGGGGAAATGCCACATCCTTTGGAGCCAGCCTCCACCCCCCCCTCTGCTGTAACCCACCATACTGCTATTTACTCCCACCTGCCCCACGCCCTCCCTCGCCAGGGCCAGCTGAGGACCCCTTTCACAGAGCAGATTCTCCTCCTCCCTTTCCATCAGGATGACATCTGTCATCACCTGCTTCCCAAAGGTTCCCTGGTCCTCCACCAGTGCCAGGAGAGATACTGTGCTCAGCATGCCTAGGGACAAGGGGGGGTTGCAGTGGTCTAAGAGCACCCCTCCTCCATTTCATGCATGGGGAGAAGACAGAAAGTAACACAATTAAGGCCCAATGATGCATCAGCCAGACTAAACCCCAGGCCATAATTGCCCCTTAATTCTAGGTGCCAGGCTCCATCCCCAGGCTGGCCATTTCCCCAAGATTCAAGTCAGTGGAAGGATCAACACCAAATCCTTTGGCAACTCAGAAATTCATCTCCATCACACGGAACAAGTGGGTGGCCATGAGACGCCAAGGAGTCCCTTCCCTTTCTCCAGTGCCCATGTAAAATTAAAATGGACAAGGAAGAAGCTGCTGTAAATAATGCATTTGTGGTGCACTACACGGCTTCGGGAGCACATATTCATTGTCTAGTCTTATTTAAAGAAACCCAGCCTTGCCTGCATCATTAAAAATGCATCCTGGTTTCAGCTTCATCCCATATACACTCACCACTGTGAAGCAGGTGGCTCGGTGGCTGTTTTCATGCCTTCCCACTCTCAGCTGGTCCCGGGCAGCCCCATGCTGGTACGAGCAAGGCCTCCGGGTCACATGAAAAATTCACGCGTTGGGCATCAGGCGTTTTCCATCCCTCTGCTCCCTGCTCCTCCCTCGCACCTGGGCCTCAGGATCTGCTCGCTGCCGCCCGGACCCCAGCAGCATCCTCCGAGCTAAGAAAGGATGCTGACAAGAACTGCTAAGCCCGAGGCTGGACACAGCATCAATCCCACCACTTTCCCATCCTCCTGCCTTCTCCCCACCTCCCTCTGGCCAGCCTTAATTCTCCCCTGCACCCTGCATCGCGAGGTTCACCGGCTCTTGGCTGGGTGGTAATGAACAGTGGGAGCCAAGCCCACAGGGAGACCATTTCCCTACAGCATCCTCCTGCTCCACTGGAGACGGCAGCGAGGAGTCAGGCCCCTTTGGACCTGCAGGCTGAGGCATCCTGTTTGCTCTTCATTTTCATTCCAGGGATGTGGCACCCAACGCTGGTGTCTTGCACGGCTGCTGGCAAGCACTGGAAGGGATTTAATTCACCCTTTGTTGCTCTGGAAATGGTGGCTGAGGATGAGGAGGTGGAGGAGAGGCTGGACCCAAGGCTAGGGCTGAGTAGAGGAGAGCCAGGTTGCCCAATGCCTGGCTGAAATTCACCACGTGCCATTCAACAACCAGGCGGCCACAAACCCAAACACCTCTTCAATGGGGCAGCGCTTCAATGAACACAGCTGAAGCAATGGTAGCTCATTAATGATGAAGATCCACCAGCTGCAGGCTGAGCCGAGGCAGGGTGCTAGGAGCAGGGCTGCGTGCGGGGTGGCGAGGAGAGCAGCCGTGAGGAGCTGTGTGCCAAGGGCAACTCCTAAGGGGGTGCTGTGGCACATGCAATGCCCAGGAACAACCTGCATGGCACTGTGCTGCAGACACAGGGCAGCCTTGAGCTACTCCAGGAACTCCCCAAAGGCCTGCCCTGGGCAGTGCTAGCCTGGGATTGACCATAGGTGGGGTCTCAGGATGTCCACCAGGCAGCCCTGGCACAGCAGGGGCTCTGCAGGGAGAGAGGAGGAAACCCAGGGGGTCTCCAGCCCCAGCCCGTGCTCCCACCCCTTAGCCAGGCCACAACTAACGTATCTGCACCCATCCCTGCAGGACAGACGGGTGCCCAGGGTGCTCTTCCCCAACCCCATCCCTAGGCAGAGCCATCACACCACGCTCAACCCATCTTTGCCTGTTGGAGGGGCTCGGGGCCAACCACAAGCGCACGCGAGACCACAGCAACCCTGGGGCAGAGCCATTCTTCACAGTTTATAACATTTATCCCTGCTTGCTCCTCACTGCCCCCTCCTCTCTGGGAAGTGCTGAGCCGCTGGCCGGAGGCAAACCGTGGGGTGGGATAATCCGGCAGCATCAGTCGGACACACGGACACCCCCCCACAGCCGGTGCCCGCCCGGGCACCCGCCTGGATCCCCTGCATCCCCCTGAGGAGGAGCTCCTCCAGAGACACTGCAAGAAAACCTGGGAGATAACACATGCCTGCGACATTAGCAATTAAGGAACATTAATTATAATAATAATAATTATCACAAAATAGCATTTTTATGGCACAATATTATGCTGAAGGATTTACAACATACTGAATCATGAAGTTCGTAATTAACGTTATTTTAGTTTCTAATTCTGCTTTAATTCTATTCCAATAAAAGATATGATAAATATATCTTAAAAAAAAAAAGAGAGAAACCATTACTTAAGACAATTTCCCTATACAGGGATGTTATATTGCAGCACAGAGATCCCTTGAGGAGCATCACAAACCTCAGAGAGGAAGAAACGTCCGGTTCCATGAAATACTGAGCTCCCACAAGCCTCACCCTGGGGCAGCAGGGCGTTTGCTGCCTGCGACACATCCATGGCCCCTTGGCTTCAGCTTCCTGGCCACGAGCCCTCCTGAGATGGTTCTGTAAGTCACCGTGTTTCTTCTGCTGGGAGGACAGGAGGAACTGGAGAGCCTGGTATCCACCAGGCAGCTCCCCAAGAGGAGCTGAGCTGGGTTTATTCCTCATGCCGCTGATGGATGAGTCCTGGCATCGCCGCAACGTGTGTAACGTCCTCCCTGGATGGAGCAGGGATGTGCCACTCCAGCTCTGACTTCAGCCCATGCACCTGTAACAGTGGGTAGGAGAGAGAGAGTGAACAAAGAAAAAACCCAAATTCCAGTCTTCCCAGCCTTGGGCTACTTCCTTTTTTGCCCCTGCACGACTCTTTTCCATGAGAAAATGTTAAGTAAAAGAAAAAAAACAACACAACCTCCAACTGGTGTGATGAAAGTTCACCACCACATTAAGAAAAGAAAAAAAAAAAAAAGAACTCGGTCAAAGATCTATGTCTTGGAAGAGCTATTGCCATTGCAAAATAATCTCTCAGTTCCATTTTGTGAATAAACTCCATAATATTAGCAAAGCCGGGACCAGCATATGAAGTTTGCCGCTTACCGCAGCAGCCCGCTCTGACCACCCCATCTCTCCTTGCAGGGGAATTTCGAGTGCCAAGTGCATCGCCCCCCTGTGGAGCAAGATACAGTTTGAAATCTCAGGTTCTCCCCCAAAACAAACAAGTCCAGCCTCTGCTTTGCCGGCCCTGCACCGTGACCCGGCTGGACCCGTGAGGGCGGCCGGGCTCATGCCGGCTCAGCCATCCCCAGCTTGATGCTCCGCTGTGCTGGGAGACATGGGGCCACCTTCGGTGGGTCTCAGCCCCCTCACCTGGGACCTGCACCCCACTCTCACTGCCGACACCAAACGGCACCAGAGGAGGGGAGGGAAGAGGAGAGGCTGATGGGTTTGAGAAGTCGTTTGCTCCAGAGTCCCCAGGATCAGCCCCATGGCCTGGACAGACACTACCGAGTGCGAGCAGCTGAAGATTCACCACATCCATCCCTCAAGAGTCAGCACGGACACAGCTGGCACGCTGCTGTCCCACAGTGGCAATAGTCATTTGATTTCACCCCACCTGGAGTACTGCATCCAGCTCTGGAGTCCTCAGGACAAAAAGGATGTGGACCTGCTGGATCGGGTCCAGCAGAGGGCCATAAAGATGCTCAGAGGGTTAGAGCATCTCTCCTGTGACAGGCTGAGTTGGGCTTGTTCAGTCTGGAGAAAAGAAGGCTCTGGGGAGACCTTACTGTGGCCTTCCTGTACCTAAAGGGGACCTACAGGAAAGATGGGGAGGGACTTTTTACAAGGGCATGTAGTGCTAGGATGAGGGGTAATGACTTTAAACTGGAAGAGGGGAGATTTAGATTAGATATCAGGAAGAAATTTTTCACTCTGAGAGCGGTGAGACACTGGAAGAGGCTGCCCAAGGAGGCTGTGGCTGCCCCATCCCTGGAGGGGTTCAAGGCCAGGATGGACGGGGCTTGGAGCAGCCTGGTCTAGTGGGAGGTGTCCCTGCCCAGGGCAGGGAGCTGGGACTGGATGATCTTTAAGGTCCCTTCCAACCCAAACCACTGTGTGATTTGAAAGCCAGAGGATGTGCCACATGCCCATGCCTGCAGCGCAGTCCCCACTCGCTGCCTTTAAGGACCCCCTGCTCCGCCTGACTCCGTGGGGCTGTGGTCTAACGCCAGAGCAACTCATCACACCGATGGAGCAGCCGCAGGGCGCCTGGCAGCCCTCTGCCCTCCCCACCTTACCCTTAGCTCTGCCCCTGCCCAAAGTGGCCAGCACGGCTGACTGCCTCCGTGCCCAGCCTGCAGCCCCGCTCTCCCCCCACCTCGGGAAACTAATTGTGAAGAAGTTAATTCAAGTGCCGCTGTGTGTCTGCTGCCCACCGGGGCCTCCCGAGCACCGATTGCCCACCTCACTGCAGAGCTGGGGGACGGCAGGTCCTGGGTCCCTGACAGGTCCCCCCTGGTTTGGGGGGCAGCCGGGGCAGCGCCCATTCCCAGAAAAGCAGCGGGCGATCCTGGCACCCACGTTCCCAAACAGCCTGGGCTAGGAGGGAGATGGCAGCCCCCCAAAAGCAGAGCAGGGGCGGTGGGGGTGGGGGGTGTTTGAGGGAAGGGCAGGGGCTTTAACTAAAAGAGGCACCGCTATTACTAGCAAGGCCTTTAATTGATTCTGGGAGAGCGATTACTAAATTATATCCTGACGCATACACCGCAATCAATAAAGGCATGAAAGCCGAAGGAGCCTGCAAGCCCCTCGGTCGTGCTGCTCCACGCCATCCCCACAGCCCCCACCCTGCCCCGTGTCCCATCGGGGCTACAGGGAATCCCCGGGAGCAGCTGGGAATGTGCCCACACGCAGCATCCCCCCCGGGCATGTTCTCCACACTTGGGAAGGACACAGGCACCTCAAAATACCAACTTCTTCAAGGTTTGGTGCCACGGTTTGGTGGCAGAGACAGAAATAATCCTCCCTCTGCCACACTGGGCTGGTGCCTCCACGGCAGCCTTGAGCCCCTCCTTTTACCCTGCTCCCCATCTCCTGGCTACTGACGACAAACATATTTCACCTGGAAAACCAAGAGCAAGGCGGAGTGGTCCTTTCCATAAGGACATGCCAGAAATCCTGAAAAGCTCGGCTGACCGCCCATTTTAGGATGACAGATTTGGGAAGGGGTTTACCATCCTTGGGAAGGGATTTAGTGCTTTGAAGCATCGGCTTGGAAGTTGCCGCTCTCCGTGCAGC
Source organism: Rhinoptilus africanus (assembly GCA_013400135.1). NCBI lineage: Eukaryota > Metazoa > Chordata > Aves > Charadriiformes > Glareolidae > Rhinoptilus > Rhinoptilus africanus. The sequence continues at coordinate 1,486,238 of VXBO01011952.1, forward strand.
CTCCCCTGGCACATCCCTGCTGCCCGAAGGGAGAGCTGGGAGCTGGATAAACAAAAGCAAACACAAACACTTCAGCCTATTTATAAAAAAAAGTTTACAAAATGATGAGTGAAAGACAGCTAATGATGCATCGTACGGATAGTGCCAGGGAAAACGCTCTAAATTAAAGTCCTCAAATATGAAAAGAATCAACATTTAATAAGACAGTTAATGTATGTTATTTAAATGTCACTTCATTATTAAAAGTGTATATTTTTTGAGGTTTAATAACCATGTAATTGAGGCATCTTTTCTATAGTTAAACCTTGGCAAATATGTTTTTCATAATTAGCTGGTATTTATTTAACATGCAATAACCATCCCATTAAATTTAATGACTTCAATTAATAGGTACAGAGGGGCCTTTTTTAATGTCAATATGTATTCTTAAAGAGGGTTCCCCAGGCGGTGCCGTGAGGAAGCTGGGCTCCCTGGGGGTGACTGTCACCCCTGGGGAGGGGGTGCTGAGTGCCTTGGCCAGGCCTTGGGGTACACAAGGAGGGGGATGTCACCAGGGACCCCAGGGGGACCCCAGCCCGTCCATGCCGGGCACCTTCTCACCCCGCCAGCCCCTTCCCAGGGCACAAGGAGCAAGGCTGAAGGGCAAACTGTCCCGGGGCGGTGAAGTGGGAGAGGCTCGCTCAGCCTGATGCAGCCGCGGCTGAGCCTTATAGCCCAAATCACAGGATCGTTTTGGTTGGAAGGGACCTTTAAGGTCATTGAGTCCAACCATCAACATAACGCTGACAAAACCACCACGAAACCGTGTCCCTCAGCACCACGTCTACGCATCCTTTAAATACCTCCAGGGGTGGTGATTCCACTGCTTCCCTGGGCAGCCTGTTCCAGTGCTTCATAACCCAAATCAGCGAAGAGCCTGGGGCAGATTAACTCCTGTAACAAACCATCCGGTACAGACTTATTAACAGCCTTGTAATAAAGCCCGGCACGATGCTGTGTGTGCTGCAACCCCGCGGGGCTCCGGGTTATAAAACCCCACACCGTTAGGGAGGAAACTTCATCACGCAGGTACGCACCACCTCCACGGCCCCAGCACCTCCCCGCCAGGGCAGGGACTTGGCCTCCCTGATCCCTGCACCTCCAGGGGCTCCCCCTTCTCCCCCGGCCCCCCCAGACACCTCTCCTCCACCCTTCAGGCCCCTGCTCTCCCCATGGACCTCACCCACACGCCGGGGGACTTGGATTTGTCCAAAGGCAGATGCACCTGAGGAGCCAAGCAGGGAAGAGCACAAGTTTCCCTGTGTAGCAAACTGGGAAGTGAGCTCGGGAACACGGAGCAAACCCCTCGGAAAGCAATTACTGCTCAGGAGAAGCGGCACACTAGAAACACAGGAGTGTGGAGCCGTGGCAGCTGGCCCAGGGCAGGCTGCAAGCGAAGCGCTCCCCCGGGGACCCCCAAAATCCTGCCCTGAGTGCAGCCAGGGTGACACCAGTGCTCCCCAGTGCCCCACAGCCACCCACCCGTCCCTGAGGCCACCTCACCTGGGGATGTGACACTGGCTGCAGGCTCCAGGTCAGGTCACGTCCTCCTGACTTAAAAACTGGTGAGATGACGCTGGTTGTGCTCACTGCAGCCAGGGGACTCTGGGGAGGTGGTTGCTCCATTTTTCCAGTTGTCTTCAGCCAGGACACTGCTCCAGAGACACCATATCCTTGAAGGATTGTAGGTTGGGTTTATAGCTCTGGCCAGGATGGTTCACCCTAGGGCAGAAACCCATCTCTAGAGCACATGTCCCCAGAAATACCCAGCACATGGCCCTGGGGCTTTCCTTCCACCCCTGAACTTCTCCCTGCCCTTTGCAGCCCTTCCCATGGCAGCACGGCAGGGGCTGCGGGGCATCGCACTGCCTCAGTGTCCCTGGCACCTCCTTCCCCAGCTAAACCCCTCCGAGACCACTTGCAGGGAATGGCCGGAACGCACCGAGCGTGGAGCAGATTGGGGAAGCATATGTCTCCATGCGTTTCCCCAGGCACGGAGCGAGGTGCCAGCAGTGCCACTGGCCTCCGCCAGGCAAGACACTGGCTGCCTGTGCTCACCCGCCCCACATGCGGTGAGGGAACAAGGCTTAGCGGTGATCAGTGAATACCATTTAATTGCGGCATGAGTAATTAAGGGGCCTCATCAGTTGCTCCAACAAGGCCGCTACGAGCCATCTGCTCCCCTTGCCCGGAGACCCCGGTGCCCGCGGGGGTGGCAAGAGGGGCACAGGGATTTCTGGGGCCAGGGTTTGGTGGGAGGACGCCCACACCATGGCCCCCCTACCTGCGGCTCAGCTTGGGTAGCGTGGCCGGGATGGGGAGCGGAGCCGGTGGGGTTATTTAGTGCCTCAAATAGGTGCCAGGTGCCTGGCAGCGAAGCTGCCAACCGGCAAACAGCCGCCCACACCGACTCGGCCATAAATTACCCGCGGAGCCACCAGGGACCCGCGCCAGAGGGGAGGCAGCAGTGTTGTGCAGCCCCGTGCAGGAGCCCAGCGCAGGTGATTAATCCTCGTTAGCAGCCTGACAGGGAGACAGGCCTGCGGGTGCGTGGCACAGGGTGGCTGCTCCTGCGGCGGGGCTCGCTCCCCCGGCACCGCTGCCTGCTCCCGCACTCCTCCACTTGTACCCCTCCATTCCCAGAGTCCCTTTTTCTCTGCAGCCCCCCTTTGCCCATCCTCCCCTGCCCAATCTCACCCTTGTTTCCTCCTGCCTCTCTCCATCCTTTCTTCCCACCTCTCTCCAGTGTCCCGCCCCAAATGCTCCTGCAGCGCTGCTCCCATCCCCGAAGTAAGGGTGAGCCTGGTCCCTGCCCACCACACTCCACAGCCCTCGCAAGGAGGCAGCCGCTGGGATTTGGGCATCCTGGGCCGCAGTCTCAGCCACCGACCTCCTGGCTTTCCAGGGAAGAAGACGGAACCAAGATGCGTCAAACCACAAGGCCACCTCCCTGCCCAGACCTGCCCCGTGGGGACACCAGGCTCGCTGGGCCAGGGCAGCCCAGACACGCTGCGCAGGGACGTGCCATCCCCAGCGTGACATCCCCGAAGCGAGCAAATGCCGCTTCTCGCACAGCAGATGGCAAATCCCGCAGCGGGGAGGGGAAGCAGGGTGCCCACCAGCACCCCCAGCCATCGCCTCAACTCGGCACCTCCCTTTTCGGGGCTGGGAGCCAGCGCAGGGCTCCCAGGCTCTCCCCTCCACCACACTCCTCATCCCGGCCCAAGACATTCCCAATGACACCCCCCAGGGCCAGGGACCAACCTCTGCCCCCTGCTCCCAGCCCTCTGCGCCCTGGTCCATCAGCCACCACTCCAGGAGGAAGTGCCGAGCTGAAGCAAAAAAGGACCTTGATTTTAAAGAAAATAATCATTCTAGAATAAATAAATAAATAACAAGCCCAAGCACAAGTCTGCTTTTAAATTCAAATGTGCAATATGGCCCAGAGCCTCGGAGCCAGAAGGAAACTACAGATTTGGGCAAGGAAACAAGGAATATTTCACTCCAGCTCAGTCCAAGCCGTCACGATTCACACCGCAGCGAGGGAGGTGGGGAGAGCGCCGCTCCCGGGGGGCTCTGCAGCTCTGGAGTCGTGTCCCCCCTCTCGCCGCCCCCGGGTTGCTCTCCCCAGACCTAAAAACTTTCTCCGAGCTCTCACATCCCGCATCGGCTCCCCATCATGTCGCACTTGTTCAACCCTCCAGCAGCCGGGTGCACAGCACGCTCCTGCCCCCCCACCACCCTCCGAGCCCGAGGGGGGCACAGAGACACCCTTCATGGCACCCCCAGGCCCTGCTCAGGGGCTATTTGGGAGCACAGGCTGCATCCGCCTCAGGCTGGGGGGTTGCGAGGGGCAGAACCGCCACGGCTGCGGCCCCGTCCCGCCGGGGAGGCTCCTGCTGCTGCCGGGGGGTCGCAGCCCCCANGGCGGCACGGGGGGGGCCGGCGCGGGGCGCTGCCTGCGGGGGGAAGCGCTGGGGAGGTGACGGCGAGCCTGGAGCCCGGGGGAAAAGCAGAATAAACCCCCCCTTCCCGTTTTTCCCCCGCCAGCGGGGGCGTAAACGCC
>VXBO01011952.1:1490366-1634912 GCA_013400135.1 Rhinoptilus africanus
GCCGCTATCCCCGCACCCGGGGGTGAGGACAAGGTGGGACCGGGCACAGGGTGCTGGCTGCGCCCACCGCCACGTCCTGAACGCAGGAGCTGCAGGAGCCTGTGCCCAAAAACCGCACATCCCGAGGCACGTGCATCGCCCGGAGAGGGATGGGACACGCGCCCTCGCACTGGGACATCCCGAGAGGAAACCCCTCAGCCCCGCAGAGGGAGGTTTGGGGCTGCTGCCCTCAGTCCCGCTGGCACGGTGGGTGCTGGTGGGGCTGGGGAGAGGAGCCCTCCCCCAAAACAGCGGATACCCTCTGACACAGGCCAGCTTCCCCTAAAAACACGAGGGCAACACGGCACAGCATCACCTCAACGCAAAAAGAGCAAAGAGGGGGGTGCAGGGCTGGCTCCCAGGGGGTGTGAAGGCACACGGAAGGTGTCAGGGACAGCTTGTCACCGTGTCCCCCATCCCCACGCACAGATGATGGGGCACCATGGCCCTGACGCAGCGACCCAGGGACGGAGGGGCTGCCAAGGCCACAGGCAGCGCGGTGACATCCTCCCCCCGCGTCCCCGTGGCACACGAGCGTCCTCCACCATGAGCGTGGAGAGCAAGGCTGGGTGGGGGGGGACCGACCGTGGGGTGGGGGGGAAAAATCTGCTTCACAAATTACCGTTAGTACCAAATGTCCCTTCTTATCAAGACTGGACGGGTATTCAATTTTCTCTTCAAACGCCTGCCTTCTGAAATGGTAATAGAATTTCAAATATAGGGGAAAAGGGAGGGGAAAAACTGAATATGCAAGGATTAACAATGAGAGAGAGAGAGACAAAGGAAGAAATTATACCAAAAAAATATAGTCAGAGCCTTTGCAGGAATTAATTAAATACAAATATAAAGAGAAAATTAACAGTCTCATGCTTAGGAGGGGGGAGAAAAGGGATATTTTCTGAGTTTAATTAACCTTTTTTTGCCAAGAACAATGTAGAGGAAGGGGGAAGGGAGGGAGAGGAGAGCAAAGACTCCTAATTGTTTTGCCTTGCAGGAGATAATTACGGGAGCTGGCCGGGTCGGGGTCTGCCCACGCGGGTTTGGGGTGTGTGGGTCTGGCTCGCGCACGTGCCAGGGCTGTGTGCACGTAACAACTCATTTGTCGCTCCTAATTGGAAGGTGAATCGGAGGAGCAAAGGCAGAGCTGAGAAGAGCCCCAGTACCCTGGATGGCAGGGGGCTGGAGGGGGGTGAGGAAGGGATGTCCCCTCCTGGCAAAGCCATGGGGAAGGGGAGAGCCTTGGGCATTGGTGGGAAGTGGCTGGTGGCCACTATGAGATGGCCACCATCCTTGCACACCCTAATGTCTTGTTTGGAGGTTTGGTATCTGTGGTGCTCGGAGGCATCAGCCACAGGGCAACAGCTTGGAGGGAGGATGGGGTTTTGGAGCAGTTAGATGCCAAATTAATGGTCTTTGTCACCACTGTCCCCTCCTGGGGAAAGCAGGGGAGCCAGGCAGCGACAGCAGGACAAAAAGCGACAGGACAGGGAAAGGGAAGGCGATGCTGACAGTCACAGGAGCACTTGCCTGCTGAGTCCTTGCTGCCCGCCTGCCCTGGCACCGCTCTGCTTTGCTGCTGCCGGCACAGGAGCTGTTTGGCCACCACGCGGACTCCAGAAGAGGGATGGGGACAAAGCCAGGGCTGGACAGCAGGAGCACTGCGGCTGTGGCAGCAGCCAACACCATGCCCCGCTGCGTGGGGCAGCACAGGGCTGCCTCTGGGCTACAACACCATGGGACAGCCAGGCTCAGCCCTGCGAGCCCCACAGGAACACTCATAGGATTGTCAGGGTTGGAAGGGACCTTAAAAATCACCTAGCTCCAACCCCCTGCCCTGGGCAGGGACACCTCCCACTAGACCAGGTTGCTCAGAGCCCCATCCAGCCTGGCCTTAAAAACTTCCAGGGATGGGGCTTCCACCACCTCTCTAGGCAACNACCACAACTCGTGTAACACAAGTGCCCGGGAGTGATGGAGATGAGCCAGTCAATGCCCCACGGGCCATTCAGACAAGGGGCAATGAACAGCACTATCCTCCTCCTCCTCCTCTGCGTGCCTTTCACTACATCCTTTCGAGACCTCAGTGCCACGAGGTTAGAGCAGGAGCTGTCTCCCTCAAACCCCGAGCTGGGAGAAGCTGAGATTTCCCGAGGATTCATCACATGTAACTTCCTCAGACCACAACCCATGGAGATGTTCTCCACCCCTGCACCACAAGCTCTCCCAAAAAATTGCAAAGCCCCTTCCTCTCCCTCCATCCCCCTCCTTACTGAGATTATACCACCATCCATCACATACATGCTCAGGTGGGCGATGAAGAAGCCCGAGTCCATGCTCCTGGATGAGGCCGGAGGCAGCAGAACTGGCTTTCTAGGCAGGATCAGCTGTTTCCACCGGGTGACAGAGGGGGAAATTCATCATTCCCAGGCAGGAGGCTCCTGAAAGGCACAAGCTGAAGACCTGGACCTTTGCGAGGGTCCAGCTCCGCCAGCACGGCATCACCCAGGAGGACGCACACAGCGGCTACAGATGACCCAGGAATTGGGACGGGGTGATTAATAAGTTAAAACCAACACCAGGAAGCATTCATTTAACAAATGCGGCTCCTTATCTGTCCAGGAATAGATTGCAAAATTATTCAAGAGTCTTCAGTGTAAATTATTCTCAGTATAAGGATTGTTTAAATTGCAAGCTGGGATATTACTGTGAAGTGTACAAGGTATGTGGTAAATTGTGTAACCAATTTATGTAATTTATAAATTGAGTTACATAAATTAGCGACACAAGGTACAGCATGAATGTCAAATTGTACACTCAATTGTCACATTAACAGCTCAGCATCAGATTATCTTGAGGATTAATCCAGACAGTACAAAGTCTGGATGTTACAAATAAATAAATAGAAATATCAGACTGTGTATTAACAGCTCAAACTAGAAAGTTATTGGCATTAATAAAGTGCAATCACTCGATTACTTGTCGGGGGGGGCCAAAAATGAGGCAGGGGCAGCAGCATCAGTTTGCTTTTCAGTGTGCACAGAGGTCCCCGGTGCCCTGCAGAGCGCTTCAGGAAGGGCAGAAACTGCCTGAGCCTTCTCCAGAAGTCCGGGTCTCACTCCTGGGGTAGGAATTATCTCCGTCAACCCTAAGGGGCTACAAAATCACTGATGACTTTGTAATTACAAAGGTGAGTCTAAAAGGCACTGTTGCACTACTTAATTCGCTGCACCCAGGGCCATGAGGATGGAGAAGTCCATGAATTTATGGCATAGCTCTGAGACTCATCAGCCATTACTCACTAACACAGATTTCCAGGACTTGGAGAACCCTTAGGAAACCAGAAGTAAGCTAACACTCAAAGGTATGTTTCAATGGCTCCTTTTCCATGAGCATTTCCCCTCTGCTTCTCCTGCAGGCTTCAGGTAGAGATTTGGTACAACTCAAAAACCTGGAAAGGGTGTTTGGGAGGATACGTGGGGATTTGGAGCAACAAGAGAAAATATTACAGATTGGTTTATAAATTACTTAACTTAAAATCTAAGGCTGGGTGGGAATAACTACTTTGGACTAGATGAAGGAAGGAGAGGCAGGAGTGCTCCGCAGGGGAGAAGCTCCTCCTCACAGGGCAGCCCTGTGGGCAGTAGCAGGGCTGAGCCACGACTCATACTTTTTGCTCCTCCATCCACATTCTCAACGGATGCTAAAGGCTTCCGAGTTTCAGAACTTTTTACCTTGTACTCCTTATTAAAATCTAATTTGCTTTCAAGTTGAGAACGGCAGAATTCTGCTCTCCTGAGAACAGCTGTGATTATGTTGTCACCTACTTGCCCGGGAGTGCTGCAAGGTCTGCAGCGGTGTTAGAGCATCAGCTTCCAGTCCCAGGGGTGACTAAAAAGCCATCTAGAGCACAATTCTCTTGAGTACAACTTGTTAAAACCTCCCCGTTAATGAGTGTGCTTGGTTTTCCCAGAGAGCTGTATGAGTTTGGACCTCCCAAGCAATCCCAAAACCGTAAGCACGGCTGGGCAGTGACCAAGTTCATGGTTAGAAGGATCGTATAGATTACCTCAAAATTATGGTCTCGTGGGTCTCATTTGTCAGTGCCACTCCTCGCACTGTTGAACGGAGACTTTTACCTAGCAGAAGAACCACACTTTGAAACATCTGGCCCATCAGGCACAAAGGACTTCCTTCCTCCTGATGCCACACTTGTAGACTGTCCCCTTGACATCGAGTTCCTACAACCTACACAGATCTCACCCCATTCAGATCTAACCCCATTCATTGCTCGAAAATAGCCTCAAACAAAACCACTTGAGTTTATACCAGAAACAAGCAATGCAGCCTCCGAAAAGGACATCTGTTCTGTTCTTTGAGGAGCTGAAGAACTAGACCCCGCTGTCTGAGGGTGCTTCCAAGCAGATTATCAGCTTAGACTCTGAAGCATATTTTCTCTTCTCTATCTGTTTGGCCACAGACTAAATGGCGGCCCTTTCCCTCAGACAGCACAGTTCATTTTTCCTGGCAACGGCGGGGTCAGGCCAACCTGTGGCTGGGTGGAACCGACAGCTGGCACTGAGCTTTCACGGCTGGGTTTCATTAGGATGTTAGGGAAAGCTGCCATGAAATATATTAAATATATTGCTACGGATATTCCATTTTCTAAACTGCCCCCCCAGCCTGGGAATGTATACTTCAGGTTACCAGAAGGCACTATATAAAATAATTGGAATGTAGTCTTGAAATAAATGGATGAGCATTTTCTCTCTTTGTAACCTCTTTAACTTAAAGATCCGACAGCACAAGCACCTGGTTTAAGTCTGGGACAAGCCCAGCACACAGGTAAGTCTACCGGTCTCGGCTTACGCTCTGCTTGGAGAACCCTGTCTGCCTTCCCACCACGGGGCGCTGAGACGCGGTCGCGGAGGCGGCGCAAACCTCATGGCAAACGGCGGCTTTGGACACCCGGAATGCACATGGATGCCCAGCTCAGTCTACGTGGCCATCACAGATGGACATTGCCAATCCATTTAATCCAATAAATTACAATCCGAGGAAGTTATCATTAGCTGGCAACAGCACACTGGGAGCTAAGGAGTAGAGGGGAAAAGTCCCGACACAAAGAAAGCTTGCAAAGAAAAATAAGTAAATAAGGATTAAAGGGACTATGAAGGCTGTTTCATTGAAGCAGCCCATAAAGAGCAATTTCGTAAGCTTTTATTTTGGCTGATATGATTTAAGCTAAATCCTGAACTGGCGTTTCCCCCCTGTCTCATTAAGAGCCATGAAGCTTCACTGCAGTCACCAGCCAGACCTCAGCAGCTGAAAGGCTACTGAAGGAAAAGTGAAGAATTAATTTTTAAAAAGCCATGCTCGCACACGGCTTTATCAAATGGCAAAAACTCAAATCTCTCCCTTGGTTCAGCCACTCGGAAGGGGAACGCACAGCAGTACTGGCAGAGTTCCTGTTTACTTGTTTTATGATGGTTGTAACGAGGAACCCATTAAATTAATAGCCGTGCTTTATTTTTAATGTTATGTTTAGCTAATCCTGACTTAGAGTGGCACTCCCCATTCATAGAAAACAGAAATCAAACTCGCTATGACAATGGACTCCATTGCCAGGACAATGGATACAGAGGGATGTGCAAGAGGTTGCAGGAGGGAAAAACACCTTCCTCATTCCTTCTGAGTGTCACTCATGTCCCCCAGCTGGTGCCCACTAGAGAAATTATCTTGGGCAGTTCAAGGACTAACACAAAACTGATCTAAAGCCCTAAGAAAAAAAATTGCCAGATAGACTCAATTCCAATGCCCCTCGCACCTCAGCGCCAGGTATCGAAGCAGAGACACGCTGCTGTCCTGTCCCTGCCACAGGGAACCCCTCGGACGGCTCCCGCACACCCTCGTCCCCAGTGCCCGTGGATATTCTCCTCACCTGTAAGGCCGAAGCTATCCACCCACACACGCCAGGGCACGTACGGCCAGGCTAACCCTGCAACCGGGGCAAAATGAGCCTTCTTAAATCTGAGATGGTTCTTGGGAACAGCAGCCCTTCAACCTGTCCGTTCAGTGACCGGTGACCCTGGAGCAGCTCTGCCCCGTACCCAAGGAGGAGATGCCCACCCAGAGAGCCGGGAGAGCCCCTCAGGCATGGAGCCATGGGCAGAGGGCACGGCTGGAGCACGTATACCTGGGCACAGAGCGCTTCCAGCCCTACCGTCCACCAGCACAGGGAGCACTGACCGAGGACAAGCAGGCACAGTTAGCCAAAGCTGCAGAAGGGTCTCGCTGGGGCAGGGACAAGCAGTTCAAGTGTATCACCAGGTCCAAAGTGTACTCACCAGGTCCACCTCCCACTGCCGCACGGCAGTCGGGCACTGCGTCCCCGGGGGAGTGACAGGCACACAGCTTTCAGAAGGCAGCAGCTGCCTCAGAGCAGGTACAATTCGAGTAAAACAAGCCCTTTTCATTACAGAAAAAATTGGTAAGGACCAAGCGCAGAGAAGCCAAAAGGACTCTGAATTTCCAGCATGATGCTCGGAAAACTACTGACTAGAGCAAGGCTGAACAAGCCCCCCTGTAGCTGCTCCTTGCCCTCACTCATCTCCCACTCTGCAGTCTGGGTGACCCAGTAATCTTTCCTGGTCTTAAGCAGTAAAGAACTTTTCTTTTTTATTAAATTCTGTAGAGAAGGAAGTAGGAAACGTATAGGACTGACCTGCATGCACCAGTTTGTCATAAATGTTAGCAGCAGGAGATGGTAACGAAGACAACTGCCAACCTGCTCCAAAGATATCAGAAGTGATACTCATTTCTAAACAAACTTTTGGAAACCAAAGGAAGGGGCAAGGCAGGAATCAAAATGAGATGCCAGGTCACCACTGCCCCTTCTCCTGCACTCCCTTCCCATGCAATGGCTCCCCCACAAAACAATACAGGAAGCAGACATAAGTACGATCAACCTCTCACATTACACGACTGAAACGGCTGGATCAAGCACAAGCTACTCCACTGGGTGCAAGCAGGAAGAGCGTCTAATTTAGGCCATTCACCTAAATTAGGGGAAACCAGCTTCAGGAGCAGTTTGTTACGTACCCCAGAGGGAGCAGTTGATTTCATCTCCAACTTGGATACAAAAGTTTGCTTGCTGCTCTCCCTAGGAAGATGACAAAGGAAAAGTTCTCTGCCATGTACCGACCCCTGTAAAAGTCTGAAAAGAGCACATTTGTCATTAAATCCAAGACACACTTTTGACACACAGCCCTCCTGAGACCAGCAGCTGCTTCACTCGCTCCCTCTGGCTTTGCCCCAGGCTGTGCAACTACCGCTCTGCCAGCGTAATTACACACCAGAGGGGGAGACGGAGGGGCGTCATTACTTGCCCTGAACAACCTCAGCGAGAAGATGACTACTGGTCCGGATTAATCACTTCAGTCGGCATCACCCTTCACCCTCCCCAGGCATCAGCCGGGGAAAGCTGGGGAAGTGAGGAGAAACCAAGCCATACCAAAAGCAGAGTGATAAGGCTGACAGATAAGGCCAGCAGGCCAGTCAGTTCAGAAATATCCCATCCATCTTCTTCCACGGATTAAAATAAAATAAAATAAAATAAATGGCAGCAGGTGTGGGGCTACAACCCTGCAGGACTCTGAATGGCCCTTCAGGGTCCTGTGGGTTTCTGAAAAAGGGCTGATAACTCCACAGCACTGGGTGCAACAGCTCCCAGAAGAGCTGTAGCAGTTGTGGGCTGTATTTTATCCGGGTGCATCTAGTTACAGCAGCTCTTAGAGGGAGTGGGAAGGAATGAGCGGAGAATCCCTGTACCTATACTGCCTCTAACCCGAAAAGACCAAGTCACCAGGCAGAGAGAAGGTGGTGGTGGTCCTGAGACACGTACAAGACTGGCAATGAAGCGTTTTAGGGAATCAGACATAAACAATTTAGCGACAAGCTACAGACACACACTTTTAACCAGTTTGGAAATAAAAAATAACAACAACTTGAAAGACAAATTGAAAAATTCTGCCTGGAAAAGGAGCACACAGCATGAGACCACAGGATTCAGCAGACTATAAAATAGGAAATGAGACTTACTCTTCTCCCCCTACAGCTACACAAAACCCTCCTACATAGATTACAGACACGCTTGGCAATTGCCTTCCTCCTCCTGCCTCTCCCGTTACGGACAAGGCAGAGTTGGTAGAAGCCCGAATGCAGAGAGGATATTAGCTACAGCGTCTTGCAAAGCCAAGTGTGAAATATTAACAACAGGAGGCAATGGGTTGTGTTTTTATGCAAGATCACAAATTTGGTGCTTAGAGAGCCCGAGATGTTCTTGCACACTGGAATCTCAAAGTGCTTGTTGAATGTTTCATTTAAAAAGTTACTGAAGCCTACTGGAAAATCTCTATCAGTTCTGTTATTTGCTGTATCTTCTCTAACTCCATTGGTTTTGTTCTTTTTCCTTCCTGCAACACTAAGAAATTATGCATGAATAAAAAGGTTGCTCCTTCCATTCATCTGGCCAGTTTTAAAACAATCCGCACTGGTAAAGCGGGCGCTCTGTAAGCCTGTATTTTCACATGAAATTACAATTGTGCATATTGCATCCGAATTACCGGATGCACTTGTACACACAATTACCCAATTTGCACACAGAACTGCAGTAACGGGGCAGGCAGAACGGCCGAGCAGCTGCTCAGCTGAATGCAGCACCGCACCTCGACCGTCTGGCACGGGGCAGGTTTGGTTTTAGTAGGAGAAACAGGTCAGAGCTATTCAGAGATATGTGTGACAGATATCTCACACAGGACACAAAGAGAGCTCCTTTTTATCCAGCACAGACAGCAGCGTGGCTGGCTGCGCCTACCCTACCTCAAACTTGCCTTTGGAGGAAACCGCCTCCAATTCAGCTTCTACAAGAGATTCAGACCTTGTTTATCCCGCTGTCCTTGCTGCCCATTAATGACAACTGTGACGGTTAGCTGTGTCATAAGGACGCTTATTCAACACCGGACACCAGGCTCCGGGAATAATGATGTCTGCCACTTTGGAGCATAACTGACACCTGCTGTCACAATCCTGCAAGTAAAAAAAAATATTCATGCTCCAAATATCCAAGAAGCAGTCAAGGAGAAACATAAGGAGAAGGAACCTAAGAGAAGATGCAAGGCTTCTTCCTTCTTTGCCACAGCCTCGGTAGTATAGGAGCAGCAAAGATAAGGAGAGGAAAAAGAAAAAAAAAAGAAAACATTCACTTGAAGCTGTGTTACCTGTATTTTTTCACTTGGATGGCAGCTGAGGCTCTGTGAACTGAACATCATCTTCCACAATTTCCTATTGACATCTCTGCTCATCTTTTTTTTCCCCAGGCTGAGATACCCGGGATGATGATTAAGGCAACAGCAGCAACAAACTGCTCCTGGGCACCAGGAAACACTAAAGGCAAGAGACTGCCCCAAAGGCAGATGGGACCACAATCCCCACACAACACGATCACCAAGAGGATCATAGACATTCATCACGGAGTAAGCTAAAAATCCAACCCAACGTGGCAGGACAGAGGAGTTTCCCATTTCAAGGCTACACAATGAACTCATGTCTGTCCTCAGAGACTACCAGAGACGGGGAGCTCGGAAAGCCAGTACTGAAGTGCGACGACAAGCAAGAGGTATATTTTCAGCTAATCATCAAGCAGTCCCTCATCTGGAGGCACTGGATGGCCTTAGAGTGCCACTTTGTCCTTGCTGGGCTGCAAAACAGCCGCAGTGCACCTGGCCAGCATTAGCTGGAGATGTTACATTTATGATTTTATGGCTGATTTTTTTCCCCCTACCCTCTATCAATTGAGTTCACTGTCTGAACGATCACATCTGTTTATGTTCCACAGACACCTGCATATCTTGAGATGACAGTGACTCCCTGAATGCTGTAATCAGTTATTTCTCAACAGAGGAATTGCCAATTTGGTAAATAAAGCTCATTATAAAAGAACATGGAAATGTATTACAGTTGCCTAACAGAGAAAATTGTCCAGTGCCGCCAAATAATCAACCCTGGCATCATAGTCCTCCCCAATTTAGGGCAGCTGAAATAATGACATGCAAATTACTCATGCCGAGGCAATACTGGATGGGGGCAAGAGGAAAATGAGGAGGAGAGAAAACAGGTACTTTTCTCTTCAGACCAATGATAATTTAAAATCTAGTCGTGGATAGACGTTGGTGCCCCAAATTTCCGTGTGCAGTCAGAAGTTCTGTGGCTCTGTAGAGCCTGGCTAACCCAAGCAGATCCAAAAGCTGTCAATGGCAGCAGCAGCAAACACCCACCCAGTACCGCTACAAGCAGATCTGAGGGCACCAAGTGTCCTACTTTGCTTTGGAAAACTTGTCCTCAGGGAGAGCAAGTTTGACCTGCACAGTGACAAAAGGCCAGAATTTTTGCAAGATCTGAGACTGAACAGAGATGAGCCAGGGCTAAGCAAATAGCGCTTCTAAGGAGGAGGAGGGTTGTGGCATCAGCTCTCCCCACAAGAAGGAAAGGTATTTTGTAGTTTTAATGAAGATGTAAAGCACTAAGTTGCTGCCTACAGGAAAAAGAGATGAAGCAGAATATAACACAGAAAACAATTCTCAGCCCCCCTCATCCATTTTCATAAACACTACATTAAACTCTGACATGACCTCCAAAAATCCATGTTCACATTCTTCAGAAACTGTCAGACGAGCAGCAAATGCTGCCAGAGGAGAAGCGTTAGCCAGAGAAGGAGAACCCAGTTACCAAGCTAGCCCTGCTCCCCTGGTTTGCTGACAGGTCTTTCACAAACCTGATGCACCTATCTCTACGAGGACGCAAGGCCGGAAGCACGCAGCTCCCACTGTCCCGCCACTCCACAAGGAGAGGGATAAAAACCGAGCGCAAGGCTGAAAGGGATGGTGGTTTATGGCAGACAAAGCAAGATCTGAACACAAGAGCTGGTGCAAGGAAAGATAACTCGGGCTCTGCGTTCAGCAGGCAAAGGTTTTTTCAGTATGATTCACCAACACCAGTTCCCTTCAGCCAGGACTTTGTACTCTTCCAAGTACTTTCAAATAAGCCAGAGTTATTCAGCCCAGGGTCAAAATGAACAAGTTTTGTGATTTATAAACTGTGACTTGAAATATTTTTATTCCTCACACTTGTTTGGAGTTTTTGTTGGCATGGGCAGGAGGCAGAAAACAGCAACTTACAAACTCATGGGACTGAAAGTATCTCACAGCACACAGTGACCATTGAACACTTTATTGTTTGGGAGGGAACCTTGGAAGGGAAGAAACACGCCTCCTGGTGTAACCGATGGGAGCATGCTAGGAACAGTTAATCCTAACAAGCTAGTTAGGGTTACTTCCAAATGCTTCAGACCCCTTTCTCCAGAGCAAATGGACAAAGATAACAGCTCTTGAAACTCAGATGCGGATTGGTGAAACCAAAGCTAGCACAGGGTGACCCAGGCTGGTGTTGGGCAAGCCCCTAAACTGTGCTGGAAGCACCTGGGGTCAACAGGACTCTTTACACTGTAATACAACAAAAAAGGAAACAGTATCGTCTCCCTCTCCCGGGACCCTCCTCCCAACTCCAGGAACATCCACTGTGACAGATACATGCAGGCAATTAGGAGAGGAATCATTTCGTTGTCTTGGACCGCGAAGGGCAGAAGGCACCAGTTTTGGTCAGTGTCTATCCAGAAGGATGCTGGGGCTTCCAAGGGTGTCTGTGGTCCCTGTCCTCTGCTCTTTGGAGACTGATGTTTATCCAGAATTAACTAACAGCTCCTGCGGGAAAAAGGAGACAAAGGAAAAGGCAGCAAGTTAGTTATGCAGCGGTTGACATGGGACTGTTTCCTTCCAAAATGAAGCAGCAATGGTGGCAGGGTGAAAATCCCACAGAAAAATTACCAGGTTTCACCTGCTGTAAAACACAGACACTCAAGGGGACACAGGACTGTAGAAGCAAGACAGCAGGTCATGGCATCAAAGGTGAGTGATCCTGGGAACATGAGTAGATGGTCAGTTGCAAATGCTTAGGGTTTATAAGTCCCATGCCCTGCAGCAGGAGAGAGAGGCCGTGGTCTCAGGTAAACCTCAGAGCAGCTGGGTCACAGCAGCAAGTGTAGCTCCACGCTAAGTCCCAGCCTCAGGGGGACACAGGAGCGCTTTGATTAGGTGCCATCAAACACGCACACACCACTCACTCATCTTGGAACATGATCAACATAAGAGTGAGCACCAGAGAGGGGAGGGGAGGAAAGGGAGGGACTGGGAGACTGCCCTAACTCCTGACATGTTTGACAGTCTTTATCCTATTAAGACCTAAACCCTCCTAAAATTCAGAGTAAAATCACACCAGCTTTGTCTCCCACAGCAACCTCCTGTTTTCTAAGTGATACATCCTCAGATCATGCAGGTATCTGCATATGAGCCACGGACTTCTGAGGGGTAGGAAAAAACAGGACGCCTTTGACCTTTTTAGTATGGAGAGTGAGAAGCCTGCTATGGCCTCTTCCTATTTTTATCTTATCACTCCTATAAAGTCAAAGAAATCAAACCAACAATGTCACCACCTGTCACCAGTTATAACACCTCTCCCTCTGAGGACCTGGGGTACCGACGTTGGACCCCACTTCAAAACCTCAATAATCAGCTCTCGCGCATCAGCAACGGCATTTTCATATCAACGCACTGCTGGTGTAGCTATGCTAACAGCAGACTTGCATGGGGGGATCCCATCAAGACGCTTTTTTTTTCTCATGCCCTGCAGTTCCATTTTGCAGAATAGACAGCAGGTACCCACATTTAGAGGACCCTGATAAAGGGAACTACAGAAAGCTAAGTGCATAGTTAACTGCTTGTGGTCTCACCACCCATAATTTTACCAGGGCTGGATTTGAGCTTGGTTCTACTCTTTAGACACTAGCCTTTCTTAGGAGAGAAGCTGTGCTTTCTTGAATATGAATGAAAGAACATCACAAAATAACGATGCTAGCACACTTGGCAATACCTGTCAGAAGATGAGGATGTCATTTGGGCTACTTCTGCATAGCAGGGTGATATTCGCTGCCTAACACCTGCAAGGTCAGCAAATTCAGTCTACATTGACCATGCATCTCCAAAGTCAGCCCCATCTCTAGCAACAACGAACTGGAAAAGCTTCAAAGGACTCAAGAATAAAGAGAAAATTGTTTGCCAAATTATTTAGACAAAGCTTATCCAGAAATCTGACAAATGAACCATCAATATTACTCGACTGACTCTAATTTCCCAGGTAATTTTTCTCGTCATTAGTGACTTAAAGTTTTGTACAGAGCAATACATTTTAAAAACTCCAATAGCACTCACACAAATTGTAATGAGCGAAGCAGCAACAACTCGCAATCAATTTTGCAATAAAGTAATTTGCTGTATTCACACTGTAACACTTCAGTGAAGTGTCGAGGAATGCTACATTTTGTGAAAAAGCCACTGATGTGGCCACTCTGTGGTTAACCCTTAGGGAAGATAGTAAAACCTTTTTCTTTCTTTAAAGTAATTTTAAAGAATACCATAGTTACAGAATTTCATGTTCAAAATCGTAACCACATATTTTTACTCATTTCAGGAGAAAATGTAAACAGCCAGCACTTAACCTCAATCAATTCTTCCCAGCCTAACCTACCCACATAGCGTGAACGCATCGAGCTGGAGGCTCACAAACATTCCTTGTACAAAAACATCAGGTTTCGTCTCACTCTGGATGACTAAACTTTCTCAAAATCTTTTGCACAGTGAGCTCTGGGCCCAGAACTGATGGGCTGCCAGGCAGCCCAGACACCAACTTGCTGCTGCGCCGCTCACCGGACCCAGGGAACGGAGGGAGCAGGTATCGGTACCGTTCATCGCTGCTCCCGACAGCGGCCTGATACAATTACATCTAAGACCAGCCTGTGCTGGATGGAACAACTAATTAATGTCCCTTCCCTCCTCAGGGGCATGGAGTGCTCAGGAAGGTTATAGTGTTGGCATTTCTTGGGAACTGAAGCTCCCCCAGCAGACAACAGCCTGCACACAGGAGTGACTTTCACAGCTATTTCAGACTTTCCTGCTCAGATGCCAACTCAGATCTTGCAGCATTTGCCATGCCAATGTAGACCACTACCATCCCGAGCCCTCTAGTATTGCTAAGTTCTTACGGTTCCTTCTTTACAAAGAAAGTGGAACCAGAGTACAGTCTCTGGCTGGCTATGAACCTGTGCTCCCCTGGATCTTCCGGAGAACGTGCCATGCAGTACAGGCACAATTAACAGCTAACGATGCTGGAGGCCAGAGGTTTCCTCTGCCAGCTACTGCAGAGAGTCACACAGCCACTCCACGCTGCGCAGGGGAAGCTCTGCAGCCCTTGTGGTCTGTTAGCACATCATATAAGTCTATGCTTGTTGGAATACACACATAATTGTTTTCACTGTTCCTAGGCCATCAGCTTATAAACCTGTGGCTAACTACTTAAAAGCACAGTTGCATCGATTTCATGCCTCGCATGCTGTGTAATAGCATGGAAGGACGCCACAGCTCCAAGACTAAACCCACTCTTTGCTAAGCCAACCATTTACACCAGCATCTTAATTCCACCTAGCACTGCAAACATGCCAGTGCAGGTTTGGCACCCCTTCACTTCCTTCCAACCTGGAATCCTCCCTGCAAGATGCGACCAGGTCCCTACAACACTCACCTTGAGCAGAAGGAGCCAGGAAAGGGAAGAAGCCCTACCCTCTCCTGCATGCCCTTAGCGCTGCATATGCACCAGACAAGTTGCACATGCAACAAGTCCAGGCAGCTTGCAGTCACAAGCTGTTCCCACACCACAGGATACTCCCAATTAATGGAGTTGAGGATCAGCCTGGAGAAGTTCGGTGCCTCATCACAAAAATAACTGCCCCACAGTTGGCATCAGCTGGTCTCTGCTGCAGTCTTAGCAGAACAACTCAGGAAAGAAGCAGCCTTGGAAAGTGCACCACACACTCACACTAATGAGAAGAGATGGTGTCCTTCTTGCACAGGGAGGGTAGATTATTTTTTAATGCCACTGCAATGTCAGGTAGACACCAGGTTCCAGTCTTGATGAGCTCCAGCCCAGCACCTCTGCATATGAATGCTGTGTCCATACAAAGGCAATTCCTCGCAGCTGTGGCTGCAGCACAAACAGGAATGACAATCTGTTCAGTCCCGACAGCAAATCCAGCTGGAGGGCACGCAGCGCTCTCTTCCACGCCTCTCCTGGCAAGCAGGACCCTGAGCCGCTAACCCATGCTCTTCTACCACCATGAGACCCCGCTTGGGAACTAACAGTGGGCGAAATTGGCTGTCTGCTCAGCGGACACAGCCGCCACTTCGCAGCACCTGCGGGGAAGCCAGTAGCTTTCCAGTTCCGTTCCAGTTGAGTGCGGAGAAAGGGTCAAGCTCTGCAAGTCGATTTGCTCCACTCATCTCACCCCTGCTGAGAAGGGAGTTACCCAACATGGTCCTTCTCCCGTAACAGAGAGCTGAGGCCCTGGTACCAGCACCGGGGCAAGCAAGTCTCAGCAACATTTTTCTATTGCACCACACTCTTGTCTTCCTCCTGTTCCTTCTTTGCCCGTCTACATCGCTGCGTAGGAGCTCGGGGCTGCCTGTTGAGTCCGCAGCATCCTCTCCGCCTCCTGCAGTCACTGGCTAGTCCTGCGCCTCGGCACTGAGCCTCGCCGGAGGCTCAGAGCCAGGGGAGGAATCTCCCTCCTTGAAAGCCCAGACCCTGAAGAACTTCCTCCCGCGGTGTTTGCCAGAGACACTGTTTGCCAAGCCTCAGCTGTGCTAAGACATATTTATTTAACCAGCCTTTAGTCTCACGGGGTAAACCCTGCAAGTTTCCTCCAGCAAGTGCCTTACCTTCGTTCTAATATTCCTTTAAGCAGTCGCACCACGGCGCTCGCACATATGGGCCCCGTGTAGCTATGAAGAAATCAGAAAGCAGATCCCCATGATAAATGACTCGATGCATTTGGAGTGTCAGTGACAAAGTAGAAATTAATCTCCATAGTTCCGAGTTCCTTGCCACGTGCAGGCAGCTCTCCCAACAGCAGAATACCTGTTGGCACACTGCAGACTGCAGTAATGTGACCGTACAACTTTTTAATCTCAGTCTGGAAAGAGGCACTAACGAAATAGGAAAATCCTGACCTGTCCTAAGTTGGGCGTTCAAGGCCTTTCCAGTGGGTAAGGCATTTGTTGCGGGGCTATTAGCACCCCAAAGTGCTGCAAGGGACATTTGAGTCACTTTGGTTTGATGTATGCTGTAGGTATTTTTTGGTTATGTGCAATTTGTTCTGATACATTCAGGGTATTGGCTATTTTGTGGAGCAGCTGTGCTGACTAATGGATCACAGCACTTCCATGCCATATAGTTATTGCACAGAAAAGCCTCTCTGTCTCTCATCCTTCAGGAGTCCAACAGTTGCTGTCCTTGGGTTTGGAATAAGAAGGGGCAGGAGTATGCCTGGCAGCAACAAAAAAATACTAATTCAAAAAGCTATGAAGAGAGTTCTGTTTTCCCTCTTCTCTGTGCTGGTGCTAATAGCTTTGCAAAGCAGAAGTTCCCCCAATGACTTCTTGGCTACTTCCCCAGATGGCTGACAGCAGAAAAGACGCCTTTCAAAAGACTCACCAGACACATTGTCAGAACACCCCAGAAAGTGCTTTCACGTGGAAGTCCCCTGGTCCACATACCCCACCACCAGAGTGCAAGGAACAGAAACAGTTTTTCTGGTTTCCTCTCCCCCCTCCTCACTCTCCTTTGCCTCACAAGAGCCCCACACTGTTCGCTTTGCTCTGCCTTGACACCTCCCATCGCTCTGCATCACCCGAACGTGAAGTTATTTACTAGCACAACTAATCGCGAGCTGTTCTAAGACTCACCTGTTTGTTCATGCATTATAACACTCATTTCCTCCAGACAATTGTTCTGATCATTGTTCTAACTCGCAGAGAGCTCTCGTCATTAGCCTTGCTTAACAGGAAATGTTTTGCCACTGACTGAGCAGCTCTGCAGTTACCAGACTGCACAAAAAATCATCCCGGTTGGGGGGCTGCGTCTCCCCGCTGAGCTGGTAGCCCCCGACATCGCAGCGGGGAACACGCTCAGTGCTTTTGATTTTGGACATGTGCTAGAAAATACCGGGGCCAGAAGGAACAAATACCGCTCTATAAAGGGCCACTGCTGAAAGGATAGCTGTTAATTAATCGGCATACAAACTGAGGGCGGTTTTTTGTTCAATCAATGTTAATTGCATTTAATCTCGTTCTCGCCATTAAGAAAAGCCACCAGGCCAGGCTGATGTTGGGAGTGCCTGACATGCAGATTCCACCCACGTTTGGGAGGCAAGGCGGGAGGAGTAGAGTAATGGAAAGAAAGGAAATAACCCTTCCTCACCCCTTCTGCATCACTGCACAATTTCATTGGGTCTCTTCCATTATTTAAACAATTTTTGTTTTCCAATAACATTACAGAGGAGCTCAAAGGATGAAAATCAGACATGGAGCATTTCACTACTAGTTATTCTTGCTCTCCTGGGTACTAGCTTAGAGCTTTGCTAACCTGCATGGCCCTGGCTATTCTGCTTCCCTAAAGGGCTGAAATAAGAAAATTGCTTACGTGAAGCGGTGTCTGCTTTTTAGTCCCGGGCTGGTCCCAACAGACCTGCCAGTGCCCCTCAGTATGACCTACAACTGCTGACTGCCCCCTTCCACCAGCTCTGCCAAAGTCTTTCTCCTCACCTTGCTACTGACCACAACCCCACCACGTGCCAAAGGATGCTCAAAGTCTGTCTTTCTCTAATGTCTCATAACACAAAGCAGTATTTGCTATTAAACAACTTCTTCACAGGGCTTCTTCACAACCTGCTCCTGCTTTCCATCCTGCATTTTGTTTCTGGATCTCATCCTGTCAGTGCACGTTTGAAGCCTGAACTTCCCAGGTAGACATCTAGTGCATCTGCCAGTGACTTGCCTCTGACCTGGGGACTGTCCAGCCACCTGCTTGGGAAACGGGAGCGATCCTGTCCCCTCCACAGCAATCTGCCTGGGGGCAGAGGGGCAGCTCTTGCAGCACAGGAAGCCCAAGGTGGCGGATTTCACGACTACTGGCTTACGGCTTCTGCAAGTGCCTTGCGTTTTCCCAAATCAGTATCAAGGACAATAATAATGGAGACTGGGCTCTGTCGGTGCCTTTCCCCTGTGGCAGCACACAACGCTTGCTCAAAGCCGATGCTGCAGTTTATCATAGATTTTCTTTATCCCTGGACAAGTGTTAGTCCCATTGGCTCTCACCGCATAAAGTGGACATATCACAAGTGCCGTGAAGGGCTGGCTGAGTTTTAAGTGGTCTGAAATGGCTCCACTAGACTTGGTCAAGATTGCTTTAAAATCATTTCCCATTAGGATTGTGACCCTCTCTCTTTACAGCCAGCATAATGACTCTACCTCAGGGGAAGATAATTACATCCCACTATCTATACACATCAGAAAGGATACACTACAAACGCTACCGTGCCTTTCTGGAACAAGCGAGAGAAGGCAATGCAGGAGGAAAAGGAGATAACACTGGATGCCCCCCCCTATCCCGCAAGTGGAGTCACCCCGAGCGTTTTGCAAACTGGTGGATTAGCCCCCGGGAGGGATAAAGGGATCCAGAAGGCACAGAGTGTTTCTAAAGCAGAATGACAAACTTGTACAAATCCAGCTCTGGTTTTGTAAGGATTAAAATGAACTTCACCCAACTGTGAATATCCATTGCCAGAGCCAAAAGGAATGGAAAACCACTTACTGATGCAACAGCATTTCATTATTTCAAACCCTAAGCCCAATGCTTCCAAAAAATTAAGGAGAGGCAACAGTAATGCTATTGCTGGGGGATGCCGGCTGCAGGCATTTAACTGCTAAACCGCCAAGCCGTGCTCTGAGCACAACGTAATGAACCACCATACACAAATAAAGGCAACTCCTCCATACTCTCATTCATGCTCTTGCTACCAGCCCCCAGGATAATCAGTGGGAAAAGAAAAAAATAATCCCAGAAGCTAAGAGACTTTGGATTAAGTTGTATAAATTACCTGTTACCTCCTAACACAAGGAAGAGAGAAATGCAATAAATACCTGCAAAGCCATTCCAGTATTTTGGATTAAATGGATTACAGAAATGGAAAGTACATGATGCAAGATGTTATAAAACAAGACGCCAGGAAAGTGCAGGAATTTGAATCAGGCTGGCAAATGATCCCTGCAGACTATTGAGGAAAATTAATAGAGAGAAGGGGTAGAGACAGGATGCCGTAAGAACACTGATGGATGAACAGTGGTGTTAGGACATGTAAATTCAGGATGTCAGATTTCCACTTAAATCTACTTCAGTCCTGGAACAAAAATAGCAAATCCTACCGTTAAAAAGCACTGGAAGTAGAAAAGTCAGATACGCCAAGCCTCATTTCAGGATAGGTTTCCCCTGTGCATCCCTCAAGATTGAAGTTTGTGACTTTAATTATTCCTGGAACATTGTGTATATAGGGATTCAATGCAGGGATTACTAGCAGGATTCTTGTTATAAGTGCCACTTCTCAAACAAATTACACTTCACTGGATGTCAGCAACATACACAAGAAAACAAATTAGGTAAAGGCAGCAGGACGGCAAGATACAGATCTGGTGCAAGGAAATTTCAGAAGGTCACCCCGCGAAATAAAGACACTTAGAATATAAACTCCTACAAGGTTTCTAATTCCCCAGCGCATTAAAGCCCCGCATGACCCAGACACAATACACCTCCTCTGCACTGGTGACTCCACACAAGCCTGAGACCAAGCCTACTGAGACATGATTTCTTGCGAAGAAATACCACCAGGGTGTGGGTGGAGGAAAAGAGACAGAGATAAAAAGAACCACCCCAGTTGTCCCCTGAACTCCTAGGGATCACCCCATCCCATTCCTCAATTCTGACTGTTTGCAGCCAAGCACAGCTGGATGGGAGAAGCCAGGCAGAGAGGACGTCATTTTGTTTGGGGGGAGTGACAACAGCTCCTTGGCTATAGGGCTTCTTCACAAGCTGCTCCCAACTTTCCATACTGCATTTTGTGTTTCCGGATCTCATTCTGGAATACATTATTAACCTGCACTAGTCCTAATGAGCATGTCTTTATCTCCTGGCATTTTCATGAAGATGGAAGCACAGGAAAGTCCAGTCCTTGCGTAGAGTGCAAAGAGCTGCTGAAAACACTTCACAACCCCCCGGCTACGGCACTGTGCCTTTGAGATGGGACCTCAACAGTGGTTGTTAAAATTCTCATCCTGGGGATTTCACCCGCCACTTGTGAGTGTTACTAAGCCCTGCAGCTTTCCCGTGGGCTGCTGGAAGGCAAGCGCTGCCTGGAGCCGGAGTCCTAGGCTGTGTTCTCGGGCTTCTCCCAACTTTGCCCAGCAGCTGTAGATAAATCCCCATGCCCGTTTCCCTTTCAGTACACAAGAGTAATGCTACTTACCAACCACACAGAAGTATGACAATTATTCACCAGCAGAAGATGCTAAAGAAATGCAAAAAACCACACAGTTCTCAAGGGATCCATCCCCTCTGCACAATTTGCATTTAGGCTTCAGAGGAAATCCAGTGCTTTCTTTATTTTGTCCCTTTCTGCCTTGCTTTAGCAAGATTCTGCATTGGATAAAGAGATTTCCTCTCCAGGCCAAGGTAGCTTGTCCACATTTAGGTTATAGCTCATTCCTGTCTAGTCCAGCTTCACATACCAAGCACAGACACAGGCAGAGAAACTTCTCCAGATACACATTTTCTATGCGTAATTCTATTTCTGCTCAGTGACACAGTGAAATTCCACGCAGAAATAGTATGAGCTTGACTGGCTTTATTTGTTTAACAGTTCACATTTTCATTAAACTGTTGCTATTCGGCAGCCAGTAATTTTATTTGTGTGATAGGCGTATTCATCTCACCCCTTACGGGTGTAGATGTCGCGCTCCTCTTCTGGCAGAAGAGGCAAAAATCAGCACCGATAGAGCCAAGAGAGGACTGGGAATTCTCACATCTGTTTGCAGATGGATATGGAATATAACTTCTGCCTCGTTTTGTAAAACGTCTCCCAAACCTAGGGTCACAGTAAAGAGGCTAAAGGTAAATTTAAAAAAAACCCCAACAACTAAACCTGCCTTGGGACTACCTCCACTGCCCAGGTGCAAAACCTGAAATTGAAGTATCTTTGAGCAGAATCAGCCCCTTTGACTCAGCACTGCAACTCTTCCAGAAACTTATTGCTGACTGAGCATTTATGGTGTTTGAGTATCAGATTTTAAAGAATTAATTGCATGTCTAACCCTTGCCAGTGTCTAAGTATCTTGAAATATCTGGTCCCAGGAGCTGCAAGTTGTGATTAGATCACAAGGAAGAGAAGCCTGGCTGGTTGGCCCACACCAAGCCCTAATTAGACAATCCTCTACCAAGTTCAGGCAACCAGACAGAAAAATAACAGGCGTTTTGAAATGTTAATGCCCTGAACTGAGACAGTCAAATGAGTCAATCACGCCTCTTAGATAGAGGTTTCAGAAGTCACCCAAGGAACTCTCTTTTACAACAGGAAGGAGCGGAGGCGCGGGGAAGCCCTGCCGCCCCAGCGCTGGGGAGGGAACCCGCAGCCTGGCAGCAGAACGGAAAGGCTGCGGAGGGATCAGGAGGCCATGGAGACGTTCAGTCAGGCGACTACGTGCGGAAGCCCAACCACCAGCACGCCCAGGCAGCGACCTGTGTGAAGCTGCGTGCTCAGCCCTGAACCAGGAGCCATCGCAGTCAGTCTCTCAGCAAGACAGATTTGTTCTGAGCAACCGCCCACCGGCGCCCAGCAAAACCAATGCAATTAAGGGAACGGCAGATAAGATGCCCTACAACCTGAATCACGGATCTGAGCAAACAAAGGGAGAATGGCGAGCGCCGGGAGATGCATCTTTATTTCCCAATCAATGTCTCCTCCTGCGTAAATTCCAAATCCTTCTTTCAAGATTAAAAACCTTTACCAAGTGAAAAACAAGCTCAGCAGTTCTCTAGCTTCTTCCTGTCCCTTTCCCGCTACAGTAGAACGCCAGATGCTGGAACAAGCCACAGAAGCCTCCTAAATAATTATCTCCCCATCTCTTCCACTGCAAATTTATAGTCCTGCATCTGTGTCAGCACAGAGACCTGCCTCCATCTGTCTAAAACACATCCTTTACAAAGGGGACCTAAAGGCAGAATGTTTAATCGGAACATTTGAAAATGTACTACGAGACTGCAAAAGAAAGCGATAGTTTGTAAGTGTGATGTTCACTTGTCTTGTGGACGCTGCTCAAGTGGAGGGGGAGCCTTCTTTTTTTTTTTAAATATGACAAATGATGCTGGTCCCATCTTGTAATTTCCCTCACTGTGCAGCATGTCTGTTCATGATAGATACCGGCGCAGCTGCTTAGGTGTCCGTTTATCTGCTAGAGAAGTATTGTCTGTTTGGAACCAACTCATCCTAAAACAGTAGCCCCAGAGGGGGAAGAGAGAAAAGGGAGGGGGAAAGAGAGATGAGGGAGCTATCGACTAGGAATACATCCATGCTTCTGCTGCAAAGGTTCTGGCAAAAAGCAAGCATTATATTTAGTTTTAGCTACGTCCTCTCTTCCCCCTCCCCAAGACCATTCTTTTCTAGTGTCAGTCAGCACCCTCTTTACACCCCCTTCCCACAAAGACCTTACCACTAACGTACATTTCGTTTCATACTTGCAACCTGTGGAAACAAAGCAAGCCCACAGCCTTCCGCAGGGCTGTGCCTGCGCACAGGAGCTCTCAGGCCCCAACCTGAACAGTTCGCAGCTGAAGACAGGTAAAACTTAAAAGAAAAACAAACCACAAAGGACGGCAAAAGAGAAAGAGAAAAAGAGAGAGAGAACGGACCAAAAAAAAGCCATCAAAGGGGTTTTATATTTTGTGTTTAAAGAGAACTTTAAGCAGGAACTTGCCAATTTTCTGTAGCCAGGATTAGAACGGAACGAACTCAAGCAGTTTGTCCTTCTGCAGAGCCCTCCAAGCTGAATTTCACCCTCTGCAAAATGGCCAATATAGAAAGAAGCTCATAAATCCCTGTGACGTCAGTAACTTCACATTACTCTTGGGGAAACAGAGGCAGGGACAGATTCATTAATCCAAGTAAATGAATCTGTGAAGCAGCTTGGGTTTCTGAATCCCCATCATGTCCCACGCAGGACACAGCGCCCAGGCCCCAGCAGTTTCTATGCCACGCCGCCTGGCACAAGCAACGCAAAACACTTGAATGGATGAGAATGCTTTTAGAAAGGAAAAATATAGTCATTAACCACACCTGCCCTCGCCAGGTAAGCATGCATTCTTATGAGAACATGTTTTATTACTTTAAAATGCCTCCCACCATTTCACTCATTGCATTGTTAATACCAAAGACCAAGGTCACATCTGTAAGATGCTGCCTCAGAAACCTGCTGAGTAGCTGAGAGCTGCAAAACCTGTCTGAACAGGCGGGTACGTATTCCAGCGGCTCAGCCCTGCCGGGGTCAGCCTGCTGGTAATACCCACGCCAGCAAGGTTAGGGCTGGCTTTCATATGCCAACATCATTCTGCAGCCTAGGCACATCCTGAAAGGATGCTGCTATGGGCCGATACTCTGCCTCTGCTCTACTGAATACAACATCCATGTGTGTGCAGAAGAAACTGTGTGTTTCAAAGCTGTTTAGCTAGTTATACATTTACTAACAGCTTTGTAAGACATTTATGTTACGGAGTTTTTAGAACTAGCACTGAATTAAAGATTTCACTTTCAAGATAAGGAACTGTCCCTTAAAAAGATTACTTTTTTTGTGTGTGTGTGGAGCAGGGTTTCTTGTTTGTTTGCTTTGAAAATAATGAAATCCCACATGTAAGATGGTATCAGTCAGTTGAGGTTAAATTGCGTAAGGTAATTGTCATTACTGTGACTTAAAACGGAGACTTGCATTCAGAATGTTCCATATTTTTTATCTGCCGGAATTTAAGTCCACAGAAAGACCGGCAGCTGCCGGAGGCAGAAGGCTAGTCCTACCACCTCTCATCCACGACCAGCCCACAGCCACATTCCCACACATGAATGGTCCCCAGTGGACCTGCTGACAGCCTCCAAAGCACCACCCCTGGATGACACTCACCAAAGCCAAGCACAAGGCTCTAAATTACGCAAACTGAGTCCGGCCCCACTGCCGCCAGCCAGCCTTAGCTTTTCAACCAGCCTTCCTCCTGGGAAGGAGACACAGGTGTGCAAGCGCACACACCCCCCCCCAGCCCACCCAGCGCCGGGGGGACAGGCCAGTCACCCGATTCGCAGAAAGCTTTTCCATTTGTCCCACTCTACTTACTGCAGCGTTCGAGCAGACAACCTGCTCCCCTTTCACATGCTCTGCGGTGGCCATTTCTCCGGAGCTGCCCATCATTTCCCTATCAAGCAGTAAAAACGAAGGATCACTAGAGACACAGCTCAGCCTTGCTGAGATTTCACTCTCTCAGCGGGTTGTAAATGCCCCTATAATGTTGGCTTTTTTAATCTTGTGTTATTATTACCCGCGGCTGCCATTCATTCTGCAGAGAATAAAGCGCCAAAGCTTTCAGGAGCCACACAATGGCTCTGTGCATTTGCCAGCGGTTGGACAAACAATACCTCTGTGTTTCAGCTTTATTGGAAACCTTTCTGTTGTGGGAGCCTGGCTGTGTGTGTCCCTCCGCTCGGGCGACGCAGAGGTGCGAGCGTGTGCCTATGAATTCGGCGGTGATTTCAGGAGCACGTGCCCCCGCAGCTGCCTACAGAAGCAAGATGAAAGCGTGCGGGCAGCTGCCTGCATGCCCGGTGTGCTCCTGCGAGCCTATGGAGGGGGCACAGATAACGGGATTGCAGAACCCATCAGTCTTCTCTATAGATCAACCAGGGAGCACGAAGCAGAACCGGGCCCCTCTGCAAATAAATACGTTCATCTCTGCCTAAACGGTGTTGCCAGCTCATGTGGAAGTCTGATGGTATACGACATAGCTATGAAAATGTCAAAGCTCCACTTCCCCGAACCATGCTCTTATATGAAATCTTGGCTTCCACTTAAAACTGAAGAGCTTGAGATCCTTGTGTTTGCAAGGAAGGCTTGAAAAGTGGAACAACTGAAAAACCCCACAAATTAGAATGCAAACGAGGTCTGAAAAATGCACGGCTCTTCCAATTTGGGGAGACTGATTGTTTTGGTTGGTTCGTTATTGCTTGCAGGGGACACTGCAGATGTGTGAACTCTTACAGAGCTGCAATAATTCCCTCACTCAAGAAAACGAGCCGTGCTGCACACTCTTCACATATTCAAAACCCAAGAGAGAAGTCAGAGACTCCCCCAAACCCACAAGGTTGACTTGTAAAACTGTTTAGAAATGCACTGGGGTTATTTCATTTGCCTTCTGGTTTTAAGCACCTGAGTCACGTTCTCATACCACCGCTGTCTAGGCAGAAGGGCTAGATTATTTTATTGTATCATATCTATTCATTCCTTTTTCTTTTTTTTAATAAAAAAACAGAACTAAGATTCTCATGTACTTGTAAAACTTCAGGAACAACTCCACAAAACTAGGGCAATAGAAAACATGCCAAATACTTCAAGGCTTGGCAACAGTGAGTGCCTGCCTGTCTCTCCGTGGCAGGAGGAATGTCTGTCTGTCTCAGCCAATGTTTCCGAGTAAGAATGTCTCCTCCCGATAGCCCGTGCACATATAAAACACCTATGCTGTCAGCTCTCCAGGAAGAGACCTTGACATTTTGCAGAAAACCACATCCCCATCTCCCCGAATATCAGCAGAAGGCAGAAAAACCTGGTAGATCTGAAAATGTAAGAATCAGGTGCTGCCTTCATCAAGAATTAAAGTTAAAATGGAAAAGACAGTGGTGAAATGAGCACGGGGCAAGTCACTGCGCTCGGAGTACCAAGGAATCGACTTCCAGGTTTCCCAGTCCCCTGTCTGCAGATGGCCTGTCCCATTCACTCTCTTGGGAGCCAAGAGAGGAGATATCTTGAAGGGGAGGAAATTGAGGCTTTGCTATCTTAAAAAGAATAAATAAAAGGTGAATGGTTTCAGCACACACTGCATTATCGTTGCGGTATTATGTACCTCATGCACCCGGAGAGATAAACTGCAACTCGCTCTCTGAGCTCTAACTTTACGGTAACCAGGCTGGCATGGGAAGACGAGCTCTGTTCTCTGCGGACAGAGTAACTGGATTGCAATGTTCTCTTCCCGAAAAGAGTAATGAGGTGCCCAGAGAGCCTGCAGAGGTGTCAGAGAAACAGACGCTGTTAGACCCTTCGCAGGCCAAAGACAGATTAAGAATAACACAATACCAGCATAACAGGACCTTATCGACAGCCTCGCAAGCGCTAAGAAGTGGAAGCTGAGCGAAGGCTGTGACACCTGTCTGCATCACAGCCCCGCTATTACCGCCTCCCGACTTCCCGCACAACCCCAGTGTCCAAACGGCTTTGAAGCACGAAACAGCAAGACAGGCAGGTGAATCTGAACTGCGGTCAGCTGTCTGAAGAGACGGTATGAATACCTAACGTTTCAGCAACACTTTTCATCCACAACATTTCTGAGACGTCCGTTCAGCCTCAACACTCCAAACCACAGAAGTAATATCTGCCCGGGTAGAGATGGGCAAATAAACACAAGTTAAATGACTGTTCAAGGTCGTCCAAGGACTGCGAGAGAGAGACTCACACACACACGTCTAGCAAGTAGATTACTCCTCCCTTTTGAAAGGCACACAGACACACACGCACGCAGAGGGGATTGAAACTGCTTAGCCAGGTGTGGAGCCTGCTGTGATCAACGCAGCTTCACCGAGCAGCGACTCTCCTCACTGCTGTTTCACTGGCGCTAAAAACGTAAAAAGCAAACCTTTGTGAGAAAATTCATTCAAACAGATGCAAATAGGGCTGGGGGATTTGGCATCTGGGCCAAGTTACTACAATCTACACATCCTATTTGTCTGCTAGTTATTAAATTACCCACAAGCCATCAACAATTCAAGTCTCTCTCTGAGAAGCAGAGATTAACTAGGAATTGCTATGCAGAAATGCTGCTCATCTCTCTCTCTCTAGCGAGATCAGCCTCATGATGAGTTGCGGACATTTGGGAACAAAGGTGAGCTTTCCTGCAAGAAACGAGAGGCACAGAAAGATGGGGGAAATGCTACTACGGGGAGGAGAGGATTTGCAAGGCAAGAATCCATCAGGAACGTTTTCACACACGCTGCAGACCACGGAGTGATCAAACGCGCTCCTGCATCTGGAGCACAGGAAGCCGCACTTCTGTCCAAGCACTAATGCAAATGAGATTTTCAGGGAAAGACAACAAAGTCAGTACGTAAATATTAATTTAACAATCTAGTTAACAAAGCCTCAGCAGATCTATAAATAGCTGGTTTATTAGCAGGTGATGCTGACGACAGCTAGCCTGGCTCCTCCTCCCACAGTCCCCTGTGCCATCTTGTTTTTATTGACCCCGGAGACACAACGACTCTTCACCGCATGCAACTTGCTTCTCCACCGCTACCTGCAGAGGAGCCACCAACACTTGACAATACAATACAGATTTATCATGGCCCTTACACGACAAGGATCCTGCAGCACAACGCACGCCATGGCTCACAGTCCTCCATTAAAGCGAGCAAATGGTTTAGAAAAATAGAAAAATCATCACGCAGTCTTGCTTTTCAGCAGGAGGCGGCTGAGGGGCTGGTCACTCAGGTACCATCAGGCATTTAGGGAATGGCTGACACAGAGCCAGAGTCAGGCACCATCCATCTGCGGTTACACTTAGCAAGCTAAGCCTCAAGGACAGCAACACCTCTAATAACTCTAGGCCACCAAAGCAGCACTTTGCCGCCTCAAAAGACGATGTCAAAATCCTGATCTCTTTCCACAGTTTTATCTCATCTGGAATTATTACAATGCATAATCAATCTCTACAATTCTTCACCATGTCTTTGGGCGGCACACGCAGGAATCCCTCCTTTCACACAGGCACTAGACAGCTGTTTAACAACGGAGAGCAACACCACAGCAGAGTTTAGGGCAAG
The DNA here is from genome assembly GCA_013400135.1 of Rhinoptilus africanus. Classification (NCBI taxonomy): domain Eukaryota; kingdom Metazoa; phylum Chordata; class Aves; order Charadriiformes; family Glareolidae; genus Rhinoptilus; species Rhinoptilus africanus. The sequence goes on from VXBO01011952.1 coordinate 1,518,628, forward strand.
CGGTCAAGAATCTTGCATCCTGGTAAAACCACTGTGGCATTTGGACCAACAGAACACAATTGCCCAAGCTGCAGCATGGCCAGCATCCATGGAAACCACATCAATCATGGTGTTTTAGGCTATTCACATGGATTTGTATATATTCCTCAGAAGTCTTTTAAAGCCTCTGTCTTCCTCTTGCTGCAAAGAACAGTGACAACATAGTTGACGGGCTGGGCTTGTAAATAGGCAGATTGAATTAGAGGAACAGAATGGACTTTGTTATCCCTCCCTCCCACTTGCCTCGAGCTTCTAAAGGAGCCTTCTGAACACAAGAAGTCACTATGTTACTGCTTATCATATGGCTAGGAGAAAGAAAGAAAAAAAATGAAAGAACCACACAATTATCACTTTTTTTCCCCATAAGGTCTATCATATTCTTGTACAGCTTGTACAGTGGCAGGCCTAGAGTTTACTCCAACTGGGAACCTGCTGTGCCGGGCATGGCATCAACCCCGGCACGGGCAGAGCCTGTGCTTGTGACGGAGAAGCCTACACCGTCATCTACGCTGCAGAGGGGGGTGCGGGGGCCATGGAGGTGAAGAGTGCAGGTACATGCCCTGCACACAGCCCACCCTGCTGCCACAGCCTCGCTTCTCAGTGCTGCCCCATCCATTTGGTGATAAAACATCTCCGAGATATCAATGTGTGCTCCCACGGCACGACAGACAGGCTCTGAAAGATCACGCTGACCTGCGCCAATGGAAGTAAGGATCCCTATGCAGCAGGCTTTGGATGCAGGACTCTTCCTTCATCCCTCCGAAGGTTTAAAAGTTTTGTATTTAAAAGTTTTAAGTACAAGGGTTAAACTGATATTTATATGATTGCAACCCCGTGATGGTCTTACAGTCTGGCTTTTGCGACCACCAGAGACTGTGGAAAGGAAAAACTTTTGCAATAAAGCTCACTTACTAAACTATCTTTTCCAAACGGACATAATTCTGTTTGCCATTATTTATGGAAATAACATAGAGGAGTTTGACTTAGCAGAATAGAGATTTAAAATAAAGCCATGCTCAGAAACCCTGCAAAATTTAGCAAAAGAAGTGGTACATGTTGCCAAATTGATCATAAATAAAGAAATGAGTTGTTCTCATTAATCAACTAGAAAAAAAACCCTAGTATAGTAATAGATTTGCAATCATTTTTGCTATATTATTTACTCTAATAAAACTGCCTTAAATCTAATAGCAATAGATGTAAGTAGCACCAAGGAAAGCCTGGAACATTTTACATAGTTCAGTAAATGCAGGATGCTGCAACAAGGCTGCAGAATAGCCTTCCCAGGAGAAATCCACTCAGTTGCCGTCTCCTTTGTCTTTGATGTAAAGCTGCGTATAAACCTGCAGTGCTAAATGACCAAAAAGCTTGTTCTCTTCCCCAAACCTCTACATGAAGCTCTTGAAAAGTTGCTGCTTCCTTTATCCGCTGTCTCCTTCTCGTATCAGCATACCCATTGCCCAAATCCTCGATTTCACAGCCCAGCCAGTTGTAATCCAGGAGTGCTTACAAGCCAGGACCCGCAGAAAAGTGTAACTAAGTTTGGTTCCCTCTCAAGTAAATTTCGAGCAGCTGGAGCACAGATGAAATCCAACTTATCCAGAGTAATTTATTCTTCATGCTTGTTTAAGCACGGTCACTCACCGAGGAGAGACGGGCAGCGTTCTTTGTGGGCTGTAGCCTCCACCGCACAGCTAGGAACTGTGCTGAGACAAGTCCACATCACACGTCAGTGGAGATGGACTGCAGCCTTCAGCTCTGGGATGGAAAGATCAAACTGCTAGATAGGTTCTCTTCCTTGCCGGGTACACTGATTTTTATCAACGGGAAAAGCCAATTAAAGTTGATAAAGACACATTCTCTGCTGATTTTTCCTTACTGCCCACTGCTCAGTGCTAGTATAATGGATAATGTTCTGCCTGTGGGTGTATTTTCTAAGATCTGTCAGTTCTGACAGCATTTTGGCACCTGGATAACTCAAGATTTATACCGAGGGTCCAGGAATGCACCATTTCCCAGCAGCTGATGGGTACATTTTTCAGCAGGGCTTCCCTAATTAAAGGGCTAGAAAGAGATGGGATCAGATTGATAGGTTTTACAGTCACATGTTTTATGCTTAGTTTGATGAATTATAAATCACTTTTCGCAACTTTTGGAACACGTGAGAAGAGCATGCAAGAGAAACTACAGCAATATCTCCAAAATATCACAACGTAAGTACTTGTTTTCAAAATTTACCCCTGCCCCTAAGGCAAGACCATTAAAGACATACTCAAGAAAAGAAAAAAAATAAATAACATATATATATATACATCTCAAAAAGAAAACTGATGCTATGAAATGAGACACTGCTACTCTGGAGGTACTCCCAGATGGAAGTGTTTTACTCCAGATGGGACACAAGAGGTACAGCCCTCCTCCTTCGAGCATCACCCTAGGCTGGGGACACCACAGCGGGATGGAGTGTCTCACAGTGCTCAATTAGCAGCCTCCCCTGCCAGACCAGCAGGAAGTTTTGCCTTGTCCTCTGCTGTCACAGCCTTGTCTCAAGGCTAGAGAAACCACTATCATATTTAATGCTTTGACTTTAATACCTGTAAAAGTGTGTGAAGACAATGTATTCTGTTCTGGTTTCGTTGTCTCTGTCAGAGCTCCTTCTGTATATATAGTGAAATATAACTCCAGAGAGGCCAATGGAAAGATCCTTCAGAATAATCACAACTTGTGCTGGTCTTAGTGGGATCTGCAAGTACTGAGCTCCTCTTGGGGGAGGTGAGGGAGACCACCAACAACAAACCACCCAAAAACCCAGGATGTGAGAGCCCAGTACCCCAAAGTGAAAGTTCACCAGTTCCTCGTTGCCAGAGTGTTGTTCTGAACAACGTGGCCTTAAAGCTATAGAGAAGAAAGCCACAGAATAACCATCTGGAGTGGGGAAAAATATTTGTTGGTAATTTAATACACGAAACTGAAGAAATACAATGCAGAGCAACCAGGATGTGAAAAGCATTTCCAGGCACTGAGAGGTTAAAACAATTATTTGAACAGCTGGGAAAATTAAAATGGTAAAATAATAGCTACCCTTCAAAACTCTACAGATGCAAAGAGACTCTTCAATGAATAACTGATAAAGGGGAAAAAACATTTTAGAAGAGAAACTGTTTCACGCATGAAGGTCATACAAGTTACTGCTCCTCTTAAGAACCTGGATTTTCAGACTTGGCAAGAGATGAAGCGGTGGGGTTAACACAGCAGCCTTTACCTCTGGGACCCAGGGTCAAATCCTGAATACTCCAAGTTACACATGAAAGCAACTTGGGGCATATCCTTTCTACCGCTTTTTTGGAAACGGTTCCCCACCACGGCAAAAGCAAGGTCACATAGGATCATGCCGTAATTGTTGTAGCGGTTTGTTTGCTTTCCCAAGGAACACTCCCAGCACTGGCACGGCCTCAATGGCTGCCGCAACTGGTGCAACCTTAGAGCAGACTGACTATTCAGGCCATTTTACTACCCTGTTATCCAGAGCTCCCCCATACACACAAATTTTCTCTGGCAAGAATGTGGTGGTATGCAATTTTTCAGAAAAAACTGACAGCCTGTAATGAGCCGCTTGACTATTCAGAAACGGTGTAAGAAGAAGAATAAAGCCAGCCAGGACTGCAATGTGTGAGCCGTGGTCTACCCCACGCTGCTCACCAGGACAGGGTACCCGGACAGACGTATCCAGGGGACTCGAAGCTCCAGCAGAGCCATCTTCGGGGCAGGGAGGAGCTGAAAGAACACAGCTGGGGAAGGTCTATCTGCCACTTGGCTCCAGCTACCCTTCTTGTAGGCAATGAAACCTCTCTCTCTACTAGCTATTTTAAAACAAGAAACCAAAATTTTTCAGAAAGCAGAGAAAAAACTGACAACTGACTATGTAGCACTGCAGAGAAGAAATCAGCTTCACAGTGCCAGCTCTTGTTTCCGTTCCTCACCCACTTCAAATGCACAACCTCTTCCACATAAATACCGAGCAAATTGTTACAAGGACAGCAACTGAACACACCTCATCAGAGTCCAAAAAGATGGATCCTTTGGCAAAAAAAGGCAGAATCAGAACAGAAGGCCAAATCCATCCACCCCAGCAGTCAATTCTTCTATCACTCACACATATCACTTTGCCAGTCTCCAACTGGAAAGTCTTAACTAACTACAATTTTTTTTTTTCAAAGATAAAAGTTAGACAGCATAAACACTGAGGTCCTCCTAGAAGAGGACTTCTTCCTCCAATCAAAAGAATTTGCTATTCCAGCATTATTAGAGCATTTCTGAAGAATTGAAATGTAACCTCCTCAATCTGTATGTTCCTTCTCTCTCCAGAGCAGAGCCTACTTTAACCTACTTTGAACACAGTTGTACTTCTCCAGTTGACAATCATCTGGTATTGAGTCCTGATGCTGTCGGGTATCTCCCCTGATGTTAGGCTCCTCACTAGTCAATGATACTAAAAGAAAACATGAAGAGGATGACCCTGAAGCCTCCCCCACACTTCTTGCTCCAACCACCTTGAACACCCCCAGCGACACAGACCAGGTTTGACCCCTTTAAGGATCATAAACATCCAACATGTTGCAGAAAGAAATAGTTCTTACCCTGTGGCTATGCCAAACCAAAGCAGCCCGTGCCACAGGAAGGAACATGGCTGACAGAAGGTTTCCAATAGAGGTCTTGACCTTCCCATGGTCCTGAGGGACCCCGTGACACATTTTTAGAAGAGTTAGGATCCTGGTATTCTGCCAAACTACATACCTTCGGTCTAAACTACAATTGTGAATGCAGCTTTAATTCAGTATGCTCTCCTTCACTTCCGATCCTAATCTGCTGGCAAGAGCTGTTGGACCGGTAAGCACCTACTTTTCTTTTTTTTTTCTTTTTTTTTTTTTTTCCTTTGGGTGACTACATCACTGTGGTGCCTGAACCGATGCCAGCAGCTAGAGTTGCACAGCAAAACCATTTAGGAAATTCACCAGCTGGGTACATAACCTGCCTTAGCAGAGCTTCTACTTATACTGGGAAACCTGCACATTTACCTCTGGTGCTTTCTCAGGGCACTGGTTGTGATAAGAATGTGGAACAGGGATATCCCAGCTTGTCCCCTCACTGTACCAGTGTGATGATCAGTCATTAGTCTTTTACTTGCCCAAGGCAAACAGTATCCTGCAAGGTTGATGTGCAGTTAGGTAATGTACTTTGGGATCCTTCAGGGTTAAAAAAAATGTGCATAAATTTGACAGGATGAGAAAGAAGCTGAAGCAGAAAAAGAAGGTGTGAGGCTTACACAAGCACCCACACCTTTCTAGCCTCCTTCCATGGAGTCTCTGAATCTTACCCACATTTCCTGGAGTCAAACTCCCGTGTGCCAAGCAGCTTTCATCTTCAGCGAGGAGCACAGGGAGGACGCAGAGGATTACTCTATGTCTTTATGAGCTTCCAGTACTCAGAACCCAAAGACTTCTTTGCTCCTCTGATCAGCCATGTTCAGATGCATATTTAAAAATAAGACAGACACTGAACTCTGTCTTGCCCCCTGAGGGAACTGCAGCCTCCTCTTTCCAAACCGCCAGTTCAGTGCTGCAGGGAATAGGCAGCCTGATGTCAGCTCCAATATAGATTTTAAAATAAAAGGAATGCAACGAAGGGAACAGAAGAGAGAGTAGGGAGGGAGAGGGTACAGAGACACTAGCAGCAGGCAGGTGAAAAAATGAAGAAGGGGAAAAAGGAAAAATCCAGACTCTAGAAAGAGATTAGTAAATAAAGAGACAGAAGGAGGAGGAGGTAGCAAAACAGGCAATAGCATGTGTCTAGCTTGCTTGTACATACTACAAGAAAAATCCTATAGGTGTCCAGAACTGCTCACGCTGGGTGGGGAGGAGGGTACCACTCACTCACAGTGATATCACTGAGCCACACACAATTTAGAATATACGTGAAATATCTGCAGCTTGAGTTTCAATCACAGAATGTCACAGAAGAGCCCCAGAACAATTTATGCTTGCATATAGCTCAAACATGAGCTATACACCCTCCTGAACTAATGGACACCCACCCCTATGCTAGCATGGCATTCCTAAAGAACTTGAATTCAGCAGGCCACACAAAAAACCCCACCGAACCAAGAATACCATCGAGAAAATACCTTGGCAGTGCTATACAGCACTTAATTCTGGTATCAGTGGGTCAAAAGGGGGATTCCACAATGCTGCATGTTTCTAGATCTTGCCCAACAGGGTTGGCAAATTTCTGATGTTTTACAGCTTAAGACAAGGATTCCAGGTAGCTAACCTCGGGGAAACAGTTTTGAGAGCCTTAAGACATTACTGGTCTATTAAGGAGGAGGGGAAAAAAAAAAAAAAAGGGAGAGACAGAGAGATAATCAAGTGCATACCTAGAAGTAAACTTGCAAATAAGAAATGACAAGTCAGAAGTCAGGAGGACAAGTTCTTACAGATCCACAACATACAATTTCAGAAGCTCATCAAAACTTCAGTGGCACTTGAGAAATTTGTGCCAAGATCAAGAAACACTTCCAACTGTTGATTCTGACGTAATTATCAGGAAGAACACAAGCTTGCCTGAGCTGGAACACACAGAATGGTGTGAACTTACCATCCTGTTGTCAGGATGGATCAGGTACCATGGTCAAGCACAAATCAACACTGATGAAGCCAAGGAAAGTACCAACAGAGAGAACAAAGCAAGAACAAATATGGAGCAAGAATCAAGGATCATGAGGAAAAGCAGGCACAGTTACAGCCTAGAGGCTTGTGGAGTAGTTCAGAGCCACAGAAGAAATTTCCTGACATACCCAGCTAGGGGGTTGTCCTGGTCATCAGTCAGATGCAAACCTGCTGGGGAGATTAATTGCAAACGACAGATTAACACACAATCCTTATAACCTTTAATCCACACGACAGTGTACTAGACTGCTGTGCTTTGGAAGACTCTTCTCAAGGGAAGATGCCTGCTTCAACCTTCAAGCACCACAACATTCCTACTGCTTTATGTTGTCCCTTAAGAAAATCTTTTCATAGCAGCAATGAAAGCTTTTTTGCACTGAACAGCTGGAACCAAAGTCAAAGCACAACCTGGCAGTTTTCTTGGCTGAGCAGAGATGTCACTGAATCCGAGTCCCAGGCAAAAAGCCCATATTGACAAAGGTTTGAGACAGTGGTTCAAGGTATTAAGAGAGTCAGAACTGCAATTTGCAGGATTTACAAGAAGAATATTTTGAATCTTATCCCCCTGCTATGGCTGGCATCCAGGGATTATGTCCCTTACTTCTTTCCTTTAAATATTTTTTTCCATAACACCTATCAAAGCCACCATCCTCCCAGCAGGAGCAGCCAGGGCTTGCTGTCAGGTCTCCCCAGATGCTCAGATAAGCGCACTCTCTTCTTCATGTGGGAACTCTCAGATCCCAGAACTCAGTGAAGCAAGGATTTGGATCTGAGATTCAAGTTTCCGTGAGGGGATTCCTGTTATTATAACAGATCTGGTTCCAAGCACAGCCACTGTGAACTATGTGACAGGATATGAATCCTCTTCTATATATTCCTGCTGTGTGATCTCACTCTTCATTTCTTCACATCCCCCTTTCCTCTATAGTATTGCAACACTTCATTGATTCAACACAATCGACAAGAGAGCACGAAGGCAAAGGCAGACTCTCAGATTGGAACAGCTGGTTTTCTTGATGGCATCGTGTCCCAAAGAGAGGTAAGGAATCACAAGAAAAGAGACTGCTTATTCTCAACAGCAAACAACTCCACACCAGAGAAGAAAGCACAACCCTGCTGACTGTGAGAAAAAGGCAGCAGTGGGATTTTGAATATATTTCACACTCCTTGATGGATCACGCCTGAAGATTTTGAGGGAAAGCAGAGCACAGAGGAAACCACGCTTCAAAGCCTATCACTGTACTCACAGGGCCAGTGAAAACTTTATAAATACAATCCCCTGCTTTACTGTCCAAAGCTCACATGCAGACGTGCTGACACAACCGATTCCTCAACGGCCACATTCCACAACTACTACACCCCACTGCCACTAAGCTTTGCAATAAGCTCCTGCCAGTCACGGGCTTAATGATAGATGGACAAGGATGGTGAGCAGAGAATGAAAAAGAGAGTCAAAACTGACTCTGAGACCAAGCTCTGACATAACAGCCACCCACGTCTCAAGCAGCCACCACACTGAGTCCCCACCCGTGAGCTGACAAACCTTAGGCTCTTCCACTCCAACACAGTTGTCTGTCACACCAGTCCTTGGACTCACCAGAGGAGCACAACATTGCAAAGTCTCCTCTTCCCTCATTTCAACCGCTGTCCTGACTCAACACGCGGCAGCAAGAACAAAGTACCAATGAACTGACAACAGCCTGCCGATCAGACGGAGAAGATGGTGGGGCCAGCGAGGCTCAGCAGTTCCTCTGGTCCCCAGAATTTGAACATTTGTCTGAACAACACAAAAAGGGGTGCAGGAAGCAAGACCACAAGCTACCTTAAATCCATGAGGTCTTTTCTTCTTCCAGGTTGGTCACACCTAATATCGTATCTTTTATCTCATCCCAAAATAAAAGAGCATGCATTAAAGGATCAGGCTGAAAGCTGGGCCATCTCCATAGCCCTCTCTTGCAACAAGGGGTTTGCGTCCATTTCTCAAAAGCAAAGGAGAAAATTGATACTTGGACAGAGAAGGCATATTCCAAAGGACAATCCCTAAAAACAAGGCTGATCTCTTTTCTCAGCTGCTGCAGTGCCACCTTTGATGGGTCTCTCCAATGAAGCTGATTATAACGGTAAGCACAAGTCAGCCTCTCATCTAGGCAAGGTGGAGTCCTCGAGTGGAAATAAGCAGTTTCATGAGCAGCAGAACTGAAGTCACTTGGATTCCTCCAGATTCGTGTCTCAAAGTCAAGTTCCTCTGTGACCAAACTGATGTCTAATAACAGGTGAGTCAATACCATTCCCTCCTGCACAAGCACCACTGGGGTCCCTTCCCTCCACCTAATTGCCTGCTTTCACAAGATATACAGGAGCTTATTACTTCAGAGCCTTTGTGCCTTCTGAGGAACATCACTTGCCAGCAGGTTCAGAGCAAGCAGAGAGTGGGACAGAAACCAGGCTCACAGACCCACAACATGCCTACGTGGGTCCCATTTCCTTAATCAGACACGGCTCGGGGGGAGCCATACATTCAGGGGAAGTGCTGGCACATTAAACCCAGAAGAGCGTTACCCGTGACACCTGAGCAGGCTCTGCCCTGCTCTCCAGGGGCTGCTCTGTGTACGGCAAAGCTCCTGACCTTCCAGCATCTGTTCAGGTTTTATACAAAAGCAAGTCAGGGCCCTGTAAGGCAGTACACAACATCTTTGTTGACATTTCAGTCCCTGGGAGAGAAGCTCTCCTTTGGCTTTGTGTCAGACACCTTTGGCTATGTCAGAAAATAGTGCATAGCCTGCTCTCTCAAGCAAAGCCATTCGCCTGCGCAAAGGTTCCCGGCAAACAGACAGGAGGTGGCAGCTGGAAGAAGGAGACCTGGGATCACTGCACACAATCTCACCTTTTATTATTTATCCACATTTACTGAACACAGCTTGGCTCTAATCCATCAGCGCAAGAAACCTGTTAATACACCTACACGATTGGAGAGAGACTTCCCTGCATTTTATGGGACTCTATTGCAGCAAATGTCAAGGCTCAGCAAAACAAGGCGGCACTAGCAACTGTCTCACACAGCCTGGGATCTCTCTCTCCTGCTTATCTCCCAACCAGCACACATTCAACACTGCATTAAACAAGGAACTTGAGAGCATTCTGTCGTCTCAAGTTCACGCCGTAGCTTTGTCTGTACATAACCCTGCCATCAGCACAAGACAGAACAAAATATGACTTTCAAATCTAGCAGCTTCCAAAATGCTTCTTCTTAAACAAAGGGGCACCCCGTGTGCTTCAGATATTTGGTAAAGGCTGGAAAGAGAGGAATTCATTAGAACATTACACCCTGTCTGTCCTCAGCAATGAACCTGCTTCCGCTCCAGAGAGGTCGATCTGTACAGATGCTTCAGGGTGAGCTTTTGCAGAACAATAAGGTGGTCACTGGTGCAGCATACACTCTCCACAAAAATTTCTCTAGTGCACTCCAGCTCTATCAAAGTGCCTTCATCGTGTCAGCAGAAGGTACGCAGAGCTGGGAAGAATCCTACCCGGATCACAGCATCCAATAGAGTTTTCAGTGGCTGTCTACTTCTACCAGACTTGAGAAGATTTCTTGAGCCTCAGGATACTCCTGAACATACTCAGGCTCGACACTAAAAGACGAAATACAGCTGTGATGTGCCACAGCAAGTTAAACAGTACTGCCAGCATCCTAGGGCCCAGAAATATTACGGGGCTTGTTAAATGATGATACACCTAAGTGAGCCACCCTCAACACTACTGGAGACAAAAGCTCTCAACTGTTCCAGCTGATAAGGCCTGAGGGAACCTCTTGTGTTCAGACTCAGCAATTGGTGTACAACTTAATCCATGAGAAGACACAGTAGGCACGTGTCAGAGAGCCCAGAGGGTCATTAGAAGTACCCATATAATTTACTGACATACTGTGTTTAGCTGCAGCCAGTGCCTCTAAAGTAGCATGTTTTTTCCCTTCTTCCGCCCATTAAAAGGAATCAGGAGAAGTACTCAAACATGGAATTAAGATGGCACGGAGATGGGTCAAGCAAACTGTAATTCAGTCTCCTTTTCAATTCCTTTGGAGAGACCAACAAGTCTCCATATCATATCTTCAACCCGAAATTCTTCTATTCTGTCAAAGAACTTCTTTCATAAAGTTACCAAGTACAAAATGGAAACAGAGTATATTACTTGCTCTGCTGCCTCACACAGAAGACAAAAACCTCAATTCTTTCATATTTAGAAGCTTTCTAAATTTTTCTTAATCTTATACCAATATATTCCTCTAAATTACACAGTTCTTCCTTGAATTTATACCAGTAAGATGTGTTTACTTACACTTTTCTTCTGAACCTCCCTCTGATCCTGAGTTCAACCTGCTCAGGGGTTAAAAAATAAATAAATAGATCTCATGATCTTCTTTCACCAATGTTAAATTCATTCTGAGAAGAGAACTAGGTACAAAGACACAAAACCGCTGCAGATGGTGCAGCGTGGTGACTGTTCAGAACTCCCAGGCCCCCAGTAAAAGGACAGTGTAATAATGCTTTACTAACAGACCAAACAAGTAACCCTTCGCTTTCTGTTACCTAGCCCGGTGAGGTAACCCAACAGCTGACCTGCTCAGAAGAATAAACCCAGTCCTTGTGGGCAGCAAACGTGGACTGATAAACTGAGTGGGAGCGAATGCAGAGGCAGATGGGTAGAGGTAATCGGAAATGACAGAAAGATAAGCAGGCAGAGGGCAAGCAGGGAGCTTGAAGGACAGAGACAGAAGAGCTGAGATTTTACAGCATAGAGATATTTGAAAAGTTAAATCAACAGCTTTCCAATAGCATTATTTTAAAAATCATTCCACCTAATATATGCAGGGAACCAGCTGCTTGCAAAATGACCTTTCAACCCTACCTACTATACCTTATTAGACTAATTCAGAGCTGGAGGTTGGCTGATCCTGAAATCCATTTATACAGGACAAACAGGCATTCAGCAGGGACAAAGCGCGGACACGTTGTCAAAATAATTTCGTCCGCGTTTCTGCATGCACACTCAGGCTTAACACAGTAGAGCAGCGCGATTCTCCAACTTCAGAAACAAGATGATACACGAGATGTTGCAGCACCATCCTCCCTCAAGGCTGCACTACCTGCTTCCATCAACTTACAAAGGTAACAAACTAATTACAACAAGTGTGGCTATCTGGACAGCTTTTGTGAATGCAGAAGTGTTTAAGAGTCTTTCGTAAATTCCTACAGGCCCCCATGGGCCTCTAACCAAAAAAGATGTTATAACCAAATGAAAGTTTCTTGCTCACAGATGAAAGATCAGCAGCGAGTGAACTCTAGCACTATACACAGATCAATGTAACATGCTGTCTTCAATGTGTCTTGCTCCTGTATTTGAAGCACTGGTGTCCAGAAAGGTTACTTAGTCTTGAGAAGGTCTAGGTAGGACTGGTATCTTTAAATCGCTTTGGAAGCATCACAAGTATACAAGGAAATACCTCCAGACAAGGAGGCCTGTGGGCAGGCAGTGTCACAGGGGGGTGAAAACCACAAACAATGCAGGCACGGTGCAGAAAGAAACCTCCCCACAACGTTCAGGTTTTGTAACAGATGAATGCTTTACAGCCCTGGACAGAGAGGCTCTGTAGAGAGAACAAACAGCAGCAAGTAGCACCAGAGCAACTTCCCCAAGCCTTCTCCTCCGACATGCCACAGCTCTGACGAGAAAAGGATTGGCTTCCTACTAATAGAAGGGCTCGTCCACCGTTCATTAACTTCCCAAATTCTCTTTGGCAGAGCGAAGGAGGGCTAGTTAGAGCAGTCTTGCTTGCCCAGTAGCAACTCTTCCACTGGATCGGGATCAATGCCACCGGAATAACCCCTGCACATGCTATCTACACAGGCACATTCAGCTGATTGGTGAAGGCTTTAAATCCTATTAGTCCTCAAGGTATTCAGTCCCAAGACCTGCTAACAAAAACTGCTGATGGATGGTGTGTGGAAACTGCAAACTGCATGTAGCAGGAAGCCATCCTACACAGACTACGACCAACAAGGAGCATAACAAATCTTTGGTTTCCCCAGTTTGTCATGAAGACTTTGGCATCACGGATATAATTTCCCAAGTTATAGCCAAGTTGTCAGAGAATGGATCTAACATTAGCACGGAAGTTATGGAACTCAGGGCTATTTTGGAACTTCTTGGGAGCGTGAAGGCATTTGACCACTGACCTTGTGCTTCTAACCAGCAATTGCTATCGACAGCAATTTTTGTGGATCTGTTTCAATCTAACTTCAGCAGCAAAACACATAGTTTAAAAATTGGAAATCAACTTCTTTCTGTCCCAGACTGCTTGGTCATCAGTCTCCCAGAATTAATCTGAGTAAGAATTTCCACTTCCAACTTGCCAACATAGTGCTACAAATCTTTTTGTGAAAAAATCTGGCATTAAAACAGCATGATGTATCACAACACTCTCACCCCCAAGCAACTATTTCCCGTACAAGATAAGCCCAGCTGAATACAGGCTATGGTTCCCAGGAAAACACTGCCTAACACACCATACAGAGAGCACAGAATTACAGAAACCTGTTAGCTGCAGTAGATCCATGTAGGTCCCATTAATTGAGGCCAAAAGAGAAATAATTTTTACAAAGGGAGAGAGAGAACAATACATCAGAGAGATACATTCCTCCCCTGATAATGCTTGGCCCTACTTTGCTTGAAACGTTGATACCCAGGTTCAAATGAGCCTTTTCAGATTCACTCACTCAAAGGTCACATCACAGCATCGTCAGCTATGACTTCTCACTCCTGACTGGCTAGCTCTTACAGTATTTTTATTGTAGAAAAAATTTTAGACTGCTTTTAAACACATTCAAGAAAACTAAGTTTTAAAACAAAAAGAGCTGTAGTACAGACCACATTTTAGATGTTATAAAATACCAAATAGTTCAGCTTCAGGAACTGTAATGGTATTCTGACTTCTTCCCCTCTTATAACAAAATTGCCTTTAAATTTATCTGTGAAAAACGCATATTTAGATCAACTTTACCTGTAAGTGCATCTGAGATCAGAACCACACAGTGAGAAATTAGACCCAAACGCAATTCTGTCTCACTGGAACATCAAAAAAAAAACGAAACAAAAACTAAGAAACCACAGACTGTGTGTTAGACTGCTAGACAATAGATTGTTTTTAGGAAGAGAAATGGGGACAGAAGTCCTCCTTTCAGAGCAGGCAACAGATACAACCTCTTAAGAGGAAAAGATGATGCAGGGTGTTGACTAAGCATCTCTGGAAGAGGAGCCTTGAAGCAGAGTCAAGCGAGCAGAAAAGTTTAAGGCTTATTTATGCTCTTGTTTTCTTCAAAAATTACAAACACCACGAGATGCCACATTTGGGGTTTACATGGACTGCAAACAGCAGAGAGCGAGGTACTTGTTCACGTGGGTTAGCAAGTGCTGATGACACACCAGGCTGTGGGGAACATCAGGGCCTTGTGAAGTGCCGAGACAGAGCAAATAAAGAACTTATGCCTCCAGTTTCCTAACTACTGGGTATAGGCAGCAGTCATTTCCATTTTAAGTAGGCCAGCATTTTACTCTGGGACATGTCTCATATATTAAGGTGGCGGTTTATGTCCTTTCAGGCAGCTCTATATTTTCAGTTTATCTGCTGATGAACTCTTGAGGATAGGAAGTGTTGTGTGTGGACCCAAGACTCGTCAGAGCCCAGAACTGCTGCCTTAAAAATTGAAACAATAAGTGTTTCCATCCTTTATAATCATAAGCAAAATACGGATCCTTTTCACCTTAGCAAATAACAGGTCGGGGTATGCTTGGGTGCAGTTAATCCACTGCTGCTCTCCTCTGCGTTTACAACTAAACAAACAGCAGCTGCCTGCAGCTTGCGGCCTCTCCACCGACTCCCTTGTGGGGGCCATTTATTGAGTCATAAACTCCTCTGATAGTGTTATCACCACAGCACTTGCACAAATAAAGACTGGAAGAGAGAGAGATTAAAAAAAAGAGAATTGTCTTTACAGAGAAGGCAAGACAAACGCTCTACAGATACGTTTGCTTTGAGGAAGGACTGGCGGACAAAAGGCAGGGTGGGCGTACACCTGGGTGAGGATGGCTGGGCACATCATCCTCCTGATACGAAACACACTGATTTATCTGAAACTACAAAGATGCATTTCACAAAGCTCAAACAGCCCTAAAGCCTTCCAAGTTAGATATCTTGCATTTCAAGTAGCATACCGTGTGATATATTTATATCTTCTCGACGAGAGTTCAACACAGCTAAGATCTACCTCTGCAGAATCGCGGGGGAGGAGAAATCCTGGCGTTTCTCAAGCACAGATATGGACCTCACTATATCTGGCCAAAACTTTCTTCCCCCAGCCACACACACTGTCGGCTACTGTCTCTACCCCAATAAGTACAGAAACAATCTATAAAGCATTTTGCAATCCATCAGAATGGAAAAATAATAAGAGCCTAATGATCCAGAATGATACCTGCAGTGCAGCCCGTGGCATCCAACGCATCCTGAAGCTGCTTCTCTGAAGCAGAGAGAGATTCAGTTTGCAGAAACGCCAGCTCCCGGCAGGCCACGTTTCAGCGGGATCCAAAATGCTTGAGCGAAACTGCTCCATCAGGATGGGACACTGCATGACTACCTGTGGCATCTTCTCAGCAATCCAGGTCGCTGCCCACAGATTAGAGACAACCTTCCAGCAGAGTTGCAGCGCTCTGCTGTGCGTGCCAAACAGGAACCGGGCTTTCACAGGGATCACTTGGAAAAGTGGGAGCAGTAAATTGACCACATACCTTTTTATTCCAGGCAAGGGCAAAGAGGAACGCAGTCGACTCAAGGTTGTGTTAAAAGTCTACCTCCGCTGGAATCCAGACAATCGGTGTTTTGCAAGGGCTTGTTTGCACAGCAGAGTGACTCACAGTAAACGAGTGTGAATTTTCCCCGCATTTCCATTACAAGCCAAGAATGCTCATACACAGAGAAGTTGCTGTACCATAAACTCACTCACCGGTTTATGGCATTGTAATTTCCTTATGTAGACAAGCCCTTAAGCCTTGATAGAAGGCGGTTTACCTTTGTCTGTTATGAAGAGCAGACTCGTGAGAAGCTGGGCGCAGAATACGAAGAAAGAGCGCAGAATTATGAATGGCTCCCAGCTCAATGTATACAGCGCCTATTGACAAGGGAATACACGTGTCTGAGTATGCAGCTCTTTATAGCTTGGTTTGGCCAGGAGCTAGAGTGCAAAAATGTCACCTTGGTCCTTCTGTGAAAGACAGGCACCTAGAGACAATAAGCAAATCCTTGGAAACAAAGGGATACAAAGAAAGGGATACACGCTCTTCACCAACCGGCTTTTTTCTGCACACTGTTGCAGGAAGCAGGTTCTGTTTGAAATCTCAAATCACGTTAATATGTGGTCACCAGAGGCCGCATTTTTCAAGTGGCAGCTGGTTGGAGATTCCCCAGTATAACCACTAATTACGTAACAAATTAACCAACCAAAATTCAATGGAAGTTCAGATTTGCCTACTGGTGTGGACAGGACGTAAGGAAAGCAGAATGGGTCACAAACATTTGAGAAGCTTGCATGTGAGTGCATATTTACAGGGGGGAGGGAAGCAATTCAGTAATAGGACTCAGACTTTAAAAAAAAAATCATTTGTTTTTCGCTTCCATCTGGACTCAGAGTAAGAAATTACGCAGATTTCCACTGCCCGCTCTCCTTTTCCTTCCACACCCTCTTCTCATTGGCACGAGATAAAACCTTGGGGAAACAGCAGCAGCAATTTTCAATTCTCATTATCTAACGGCAGCAGTAGCTCTTGGTGAAACTTGCGGTCAATAAACTACAGGCAATTTTAAAAGACACAATGGGAACTGCCCCTCCCACAGCTGTCCCATTATCCCAGCTTTTATTAGATTTAAAGCCAGCGATTTTTATGCTGTAGCTGAAGTTCTGCAGAGCCACGAAAACAGACCACCAGAAAAGATAAAACACTCCTAAATTAAACCGGAGACATTACAGTAACATACTCTAAAGTCCGAGAGCTTCCACATAAGCAAAGCACCGGACGCAGCGAGCAAGCCAGAGCCCAAGTGGGCCCACGCCGCCGCAGCGAGCCAACGGCAACACGACCAAACCGCACATTGCGGATGGAATAAACGGCAAAAGCTAGTGAGCAGGTTAGACTGGGCAAGTTGTAAGCATACTAGCTACAAATGTGGACATTAACGCTATGAACATCCCACTACGGGCATTAACTTTGGAGCGCATGGTCTGGATGTGCCTCCCAAGCGGCAGAGAGGAATATTCACCCGCGGACGGCAGTTCTGCTGACCTGATCCAGGCGACTGTTTCAGGATCAGCTGCGCCATGCTCTGGCAGTGCCTATTTCTCTCCCTTGACTACAAAAGAAGCCCTGATGGCCAGAAAACATATAAAACAGGTAATGTTAGTTATATCCCTGCCATGCACTACCATAAAGTAACCTGTTCCAGTAAGAGGGCCTGTACAGGAAATGAGTAGAAAATAAATTTTAAAACTCATTAAATGATTACCCGATATATTTGTCCACGGGGCAGAAGGAACTGAGGGTGCATCTCAACTCCTGCCTCAGAGATGTGCACAGCAACAGGCAAAGGGAAATGGGTGCCCAAAGGAACAGTCTCAAACCAACACAGTAAGGGGGAAGATGGGAAGAATTATTCTCATCCACTGTAAACTGTAATTTTCAGTCTCGAAATCTAGAGCTTGCTTTCTCTGAGTCGAATGCATACCATGCCCTGGAGACGTTTTTACCAGGCATCAAAAGGAACTTGCAGAGAACCAGATGCTTCATTAAAGAATATTCACCAAGCCTTATAAAATCTTTAGTAAAAAGCAGAAGAACAAATCACCAGCATGCAAGTGAGCTGAAGTCACACATCCAGCTTTGATTACAACCTCCTGTACTGGAAAACAAATTGTGTTTAAAAAAAAAAACAGGGAAAAAAACCACCCAAGAAATCAAGAGATTCTGGCCTCTCTTTCCCACATTTCTCCAACCTGAATTTCCTAAATGAGGAATGCGTGAGACAAAGCCATTTGGTAGAAGATGCTAATTTAAACTTAAAGAAAAATAACAGCTTAAAAGGGGAAGGGAGGAGGGAGTTTTAATGCTTCATGAAAAAACACAACAGCTTGTGAACACTACATATATCTCAGGAGTCAGAGGACTCAGTAAGAGCAGTGAGGCAAACTGTCAGGGTTTGAGCAGTCCTGGGACAAAAGAAACTACAGATGATGCACTGCCTTACACAAGTTTTATTTGAACTGGTACTTGCAGAGAACCTAGCACCTGTATCTAGCGCCAAGGTTTAGTTACCCATTCCTTAGCCTCTCCCACCCCTTAAAACATAGCAAGGAGATTTTCTGCCACACTGTCATCATCCACAACAAATTAACATCCTATGCACTTCCATGTATTTTCTCTAACAGTGGGGAAAAGAAAATCCTGAAGTTCACAGAACACTCTGGGAACCAAGACGACCCCCAGTTTTTTGGTTTACAAAGAAAACCTACCAAAAATCCCATCACCACACAAATCCAAAAAAGATACAAGTTAATAGGATCTTCCACTGCCCTCTGCTGTTACCAGTCATTTAGCTTCCAATTTACTCTTTAATAATGTTGGGCTGGGGCTCAGGGCTGGCAGCGTCCCAGCCCCTTTCTCAGGCGGGTTGGAGCCGCAGCTTGCAAATATGCTGAAGTTTAATGCAATCTGTCTTCTTTGGTAATCACATTCCGCCCGCACCGCATGCAATAAAGATGTATTGGTAAATGCATTTGCTAAAGATATACTCCACTGAAAAGGCTACAAGGGCTGATTTACAGGAGGAAGCATCAGGTAACAGGGGCTGGCAATAGATGCGCCAATGCTCTGCGCACAGCAACAGAGGGCACGGATTGTGCAGAGGCAGCACGGGCACCGCTTTACTTTAAAGCTGAGAAAGAAAAAGAAACCACACGTTTTGGGAGCTGGGGACTTTAAAGATATCAGAGAAAAGCCCTTTCCCTGGCAGCTTTAACCTTGCTGATTTGCAGACATACAAAGACCTTCTTTGTAAACAGGAAGGAAAAAAATTCCACTAGGACTAGCAACAACATTTGGTCTAATATATCCTGACAATTTTCCCATCTCCTTCTGTCGGGCTTCTTCTGGGAGCCGGCTGGCAGCTTGTTTCATGTTATACTTACATCAGGCATGCAGCTTCCCCTCACAATGCTAATGCGACAGAGAAAGACTGCTTCTATGAAATCTCCACCCTTTGCATTAGTAATCCCATGAGAGGAGTCTCAGATTTCGATTTCCAGAAGGCTCCGCAAATTCACCTTACTATTGTCTCAGCACTTTTTGGAGAATTTTCAACCCTCCCAAAGAAAAAGAAAAGCCTTGAGGGACACCTGAACCACTGGATTTTCACATGGGAAACAGCACCCTTTACACTGCAGACATCCCAAGCGGCAGCTTATATCTTACCACTTATTTTTCCCAAGACCATATCCTACTTGTAATGTCCTAATCCTTAATTTTTCCTTTCTCCTTCACTTGTTTCAATAGGCAGAAATTCTTCCAAGGTACTGAGCAGCCACTGTCCTAAGGCATCAACAGACTCTCCTAGGGCTCTGCATCTCAGAAGGAAGAGCCGTAAGGCTTGCTGGCCCCCCGCACAAGATAAATAGTTTTTAGGAGTGTGCAATTTTCTTAATAGGCAGCAGCTTTGCCCAGTAAAGATGCTTTCCTCATGCAGCAATGAAAGGAAAAAAGACCTCCAACTGCGAAATGCCATAATGGGAGGATGTTTAGAGCCTGTTCTAAATGTTGCTGACATTGGCAAAATGGATTTGCCTACCATTTGCAAAATACAGCATCCAAGAAGGCAAAACCTGGGAAAATTATTGCGACTGACTTTGAAACCTAGGAGCGTCAGTGCTACTGTTTTGGTGGCAGCTCAGTATGACAGCACCCACTGATGGGAGTGAAGCTGGGATGTACCACAGTGCGACTGGGAAATGTGGAATGAATGTGGGGAAAATGGATCCCAAAGAAAAATTGTCTCCTATGAACACTGCAATTTGACTAACAGATACCACAGCTCTCAGAAACGCTTCCCAGAAGAAAACACCATACAAAACAAGACAGCAAAGCCAGCAAGTACAACAGGGAAGCTTTTGTTACCTTCTGAGCTGCACTAACACAGCGCTGATACTTCTTAGCCAGCTCTGAGCATTTGAGCACTTCACGTTTGTTTTCTTGGTAGCACTTCAGAATTTCAGACTGCAGGCTTGCACAGACAGGATCAGTGTTCCTCCTCCTGCAGGGAAAACAAGCACAGAAAGATATGTGAAGAGGAGTTTTCACCCACTTACTACCGTTTTACCAGGGACACACATACCAATCTTGTGTTAAAGTCACCTAGCTCTTAAAAATAGAGAAACTGGTGGGAGCGATCACCAAAGGGGGTTAAATGCCCGACGGTGTCCTTCAGCTGAAAAATCCAGAGTACTTAGCAAAAAGAAGGAATATTTTCTTTTTTCTAGGCTGGTGTGGATGGCTGTTTTACCCTTAGATAAAACATCATCTCTCCTCTGCAGTCAGGAAAAAGAAAAAAAATCAATTCCAAGAGGTTCAATGGCTTTCCCAGCTCACATTGGAAATCTTTGGCAGAACTCAGGAATCCTAGCTGGGCCTGCGCTACATCTGTAACAGCCTGACAAGGAACTGAACGGCCTTGTTGAATAAGCCGCCTCAATCTATTGAATTCTCATCTATTTAAACACTTGAAAAAATCCAACATGGTTGAAAGCACTGCAATTCTCCTAGTGACTAGAAAAAACCGGAATAATAGCACGACCAGATATCTTTTTCTTTGTATTTCTGAAGCAATCAGTACTCATACCCCGTAAGTGGCATTGACAGCTACCCAAGAACAATTAGGGATGATGTTCTTATACTCTAATGTGCATGTGTACATATGGCACATCATCAGCAACAGTACCAATAAAGGGGAAGGTCGTTGTAAAACAATACCAGCAACAATGGCACAAACACAGTAACAACAGTGTCATCAGCTGCACAGACAGGCAGACACAAATTGCAGGAATTTGCAGCACAATTGCCATGGTCTGGTTTACCAGAGAACAAGAGAACATATGCTTAGGTGTAGCAATCCCCAGATGCCGCCTCCTAAACCATAAATCCTTTTTTAATTCCTTGCGTTTTCTGCCCAAATATGCTTAGAAATCTGTGCCCAAATATCAAATGCACCTCTTCTTTCCAAAGCACTTGATGCTACAGGCAGGCATTAACGCCATGCTGTCATGTATGCATTCCCTCAGTAACAACAACCGGCACGCATTCAGCAGCAGGGCTTCATAGCGGGGCAGAGAAAACACGATCCCTTCCTAGGCGCGTCTCATTCTCTCAGGTAGAACAGATCACTAAGAAACATGAAATCTTAAATCAAGATCTCCTAAAAGCTTTTGGAGAACTGAGATAGGAATTTCCAAATCATGCTCGGTTTTGTAAGGTGCTCAGGAAGGCAAGTGGAAGGACCCAAAGAAGGAAGAAAAAAAAAAGAAAATCTGCCCTTTCCGTATCAGCAGGCTGATTGCTCCCTCAAAATAGTCTGGCTGAGACACAATTCAAATGATACTCCTTCAGTCCTCAGTCCTACATACAGACAGATGAAGAATTTATCAGTAACAGTATGACAGCCACACTCTAAACCACTGATGTTTAGATCAGAAATCACCAAAGATACTACACAGACTTCTTTTTCCACCTCTTCACTAATCTTACGGCTTTTAGAAGAAACCTATTCCATGCACGGTCCCTAGAGGCTAGTGTGCATTTCTAATTTTTATGTTCTATAGCAAATCACTCTAAAGCCTCTAAAAATCCATGTTCTAAAAAAATCTTCAAATTTTGGAATAGAAGAGAACCCAGGGAGAGCTTCAGAAACTCATAATGTTGGCATTTTGCTTTGTCACTAACTTTAATATCACTCTAATCAAATCATCGAGACTGTGGAAACGATACCAAACAATACCAGGTCAGGAAATACCACCAAATCCCTCAATTCATTGAAAAAGTTAAGACTGTTAAAATTACGTTTTTTAAACTCAACCATGTTAAACTGAAGGGCATTTTGTATTTTTCATGCAGAGAGCTAGAAAAGCAGAAAGGTACAGCATGCCACAAAACAGTCTGTATTCACCTGAATTGAACAATATGGTACAAATATTAAGAAGAATGATGCTTGAGGTTGCCATTGGCAGTACGGAGAGCTACAGGAATCCCACCTTTTTGGGATATTTTTTGTCTGTTCCTTCGCTGTCCCTCCTGCAGCAACAGGTACGCAACAGTGGTGCAAAGCCCATGGTCCTCTTTAGGAGACGCCTCAGTGCTCAGCCCACAGGACAGGGCTATTTAAAAGCCACACAGTGGTGAGCAAGAAGCCACAGAGGGAGTGTTGCTGCCTAAAGCCTACCAGAGGCAAGGGATCACTCAGCACAGAAAGGCATGCCCAGCGAGTACCTACATCAGCGGTCATACACGCCACTTCCCACAACACAGGGCAGATTTATTGGGCACCTGGTACCCAGAATCATAACAAGATTATTCTCCTTTATTTCTTCAAAATAAAATCTCAGACTCTGGTTATGCATCACTTGCACCAGCTTCTCAAAACAGATTTGAAGAAACTAATCAATGTAACGCAAAGTTGGTTAAGGTAATTATCAATACAAATTACACAAACCAATATATTAGTGCAGTCACAAGTGAACTGGAAATTCATCAGAACCAGTTAAATCCTACCGAGAAAGATTTTTCACTTTGGAGTGGGAAGCGAGCGCTGCTTGGGAGATAGCTGTCACTGTGCCCCACCACGCAGCGCCGTCTATGAAACACAGGGACAAGCAGTAAACGTGAGCTCCCCATAAGGAAGCACATCCTGCAGAGTCCAGGAGCACACGAGTCACCCACGTCTGCAGACTAGTTCTGGTACCCGTCTGGACTGAAAAAGGGTATCTGAACCCCTCTGGTGAACAATTACCTGAGGAGCTTTCCTCCCAGCGCGGCAACCACTACTCCTGTCCTAACTGACTCAAAGGGATGTCACTCTCCTGCTCACACTAAGTCTCAACTTCAGGTTGCAATATTTCCACACAAGTGGTAACTACAGCCCTATACACGAGTTGCACCTTATAGTTGTCTGGCTTTGCTCCTATAGGTCTGAAAGGAAAAGGAATTAAACATGAAAAACCTGATGGAGACCAGCAGCGTCTAACTACAAACATTTCTGTTGAGAAAAACAGTGTGCAGTCTGACTTCCAAAGGAGGTGGACCTTCATTGACTACCTCTCTTCAACCTCAGCCCAGCTCAAGGCTGTTGACACTAACCAACCTTTAGAAAAATTAATCTTCTGGGCACTCCCCTACACTTGGTAAACATCTCACTGTTTGACAGCTTTTATTATTATTTCTTAAACAACAAGGGGCAAGGAACATGGTGGAGCAGGGATGAGGTTTGCATACATAAAGAGCAGATTAGTACCCTTTGACCTTTCTTCTAAAACGGGTCACAGTTTTAGCAAAAATACGCTACCACCAAAAGAGGTAGACAATTAGCCTCTATCTGAAATAAAAAGCGTTGTAATTGCTACTGCTATTATCAAAACAGATGTAAGAGGCTCATTTATAGCAGCCAGGGAAAAGGCAAGAGAGAAAGGCTGGGCTGGGAGCGGGTAGGACAGCACCCACATCGGAGCAAGTATAGGAGATGAGCTCTGACAATACCTCAGAAATAAATGCAGGACATACAGAATATGAAAGATTAAACCAATAACACACACTCTCATCTGTTTAAAGGAAGAGGAAAGGAGAAAAGATGACAGGAGGGAAAAAGGAATGGACGAATCTAGAAATAAAACTCGTTAGCGGTGCCTCCCCCAGCATAGTGGGGAAAGAAACCTCTGCCTCGCCACTGTTCGGTGGGAAGGAAGGCTACGTAACACATGAAACCCACAATTTCAGATCTTCCTCTCCCCCTCCCGTGGAGGGATCTAAAGGAGGTCTTTGTCTGGGAAAGTAGGGAGAGGTTTTCTTAAAATGAAACAAAGGGCATCCTTCTCTCTGCTATCCCTTGAGGTAAGGCAGAACCAGCATGATCTTGCTGCATTTTGACACACTGAGAGTTACCAAATCCTCTCTATCACTGCGTATTCCCTTTACTTTATTTAATAAATGAAATCTCATCAACTTATCCTTCTTCTATTATCACTGCTGACATCAATCTGATAATATTGGCTTGGCGTGGAATCGTGCTATTATATGTCCTCTTGATATTTAATTTAAGAGAAACGTCTGCAGTGGGGTGAATATGTGAAGCAAGCTTTTTATTACTGGCAGCAGTAAGGACGCTGGGAGTGAATTAGACATTCATCTTAGTCAGGGCCAATCTAGTGGCTCAGAAGAGGTTTTCTTCTTAACCCTCTCCTAACTGTTCAATAGCGGCAGGTAACGGCTGCTTCAGTCAATAACTGCATTCATTTGTCTTGGCAAATTCATTTCTACATGGATATAAACCCTGTGAAGAAGTGCTAAGCGTCTGGGAGGTTAAAGCAAGGTTCTTCAAGAATTTCCATCATAAGCTCTGCGATAGTAGGAAGAGTGCAGGTATAAACTTCCATCAGTTAATCAAGAAGCAACACAGCTTCCAAAGACAAACACACAAACTCACTGCAAGAAGCGATGAAGGCAGCAGCATCAGGATACAGACCCCACAGAGAGAAGGGCTCAAAAGCAGCACAAAGGCTACTAGGTAGCTGCTGCTGACAGGTTCCCTTTTTGGAAGAAGAATTATGGACTCAGTATTGGAAAGCAAGGGAAGGCTGGAAAATGTGTACGTATTTGCTAGTCCTTCCATCCAGCTGAAAAATCGGACTAGCCAAGCAGGGATACAGCTTTAGTGCTCTAGGACTTGGCAGCTATTTAGACAAGTGCAAAATCAGTAACTCTACAGCAAGTACCACACCTTCACTCGGCTTTGCCGGGTAGAATAGCAGCTCCAGGTGGAGCTGAGAGCGAGATCTCGTTTCACCTTTTACCCTGGGAAACCATTCAGGCAGAGAAAAAACTCAAGATAGAGACTGATGGTATCTAAACCCAGACATTTAGATACCTCTGCTCAGAAAGTGAAAAACGAAGACATGCAGAGTCCCTCGTCTAGGCCAACTTTGGAGTAGCTAGCCCCAGTACGCAGCTGCAAGATGAGATCTAAATGGGACAGCAACCTGGAATTTCCTGTGGGCTGCAAAACCCAGCAACTGGATTAGCTGCTCTCTGCTGCGTTATTTGATTAAGACCAGTGTCTGAGCTAACTTGAGCAAACCACATTAGTCCTCGCTGTCACTACAGTGCAGACAGCATCAGAGATCAGCAATGAGGTACACGGGCAGCACTGTGAGCAAACGCCAGGGCACACAGCAGCAGTTTCTGCACATCAGGAAAGAATCAGAGACAAGCCATACAGTTAGTTAGCATGTTTTTATATCCAGGGTACATTATGTGCATTTCAGACTAAGCTCGGTGATGCTTTGGTCACATAAATGTGGTGTGCTGTCATGCTGTACTGTACGTACATAAAAACCGATAAGTGGTTAACTGACCTGTAAAACTGCATTCTCCCTTGGGTAGCAGTTGGCTCTGATGGCTTCTCTTTAACATGTCAGAAAAATAACTCCAGACAGATGCAATATACAGCACATAGAAAGGTTCCATCCTTTCTCATTACCACATCCTTGACATTTACAGCAGAAAATTAAACACAATTGAAGCATTTGATTCACATATAACAAACTCATCAGCACAGAGCAAACAGCCAGGACAGCTAACTTTCAGGTTGCAGGACGCTGTACTATCACAACGCAAACACTATGGCCTCGCAACAACCTACGGGATTCCCTGATCCTGCACGTCAGCTCGATAACATGGCTTGAATGAAGGAGGGAAGAGTCATGTTGTGGCTGTTTGGCAAGAGAAATAAGAGATGGAAGAAGCTTAATAGATTATCCAAATGTCTACTAAAAATTCAGTAAGCTACATAACCTCGCACAGCATAAACAAACTGCATGCCTCATGAGGATAAAATAATGTGATCAGGAAGGAAATATTTCTGATCAGCCTCATGTATTCAAAACACTGCTCATCAGGCTTTGCCACTGATCTGGATGGAGTACAACGCTTGTAGAAGTAACGTATTGCGTGGAGCAAGAGGAGATTAACTGAAAGAGGTGAAACCTCACAACAATTTCATGAGAATAGTGCATATTTGTAAAGTACTATGAGTTTCTGTGTGACTCTGCGGTCCTCCAAAATTTGTCACTCAAGTACTTCCCAATCTCCACTCCTGTTTTGACAGTTTCTTTGAAGCTGCCACACAATTCCCCACTGCAATTCGTGCACTCGGTGCATCCTTGTCCTTTCCAGGACAGATACCTCCCCTTCTTTCCAATCACAGATACGCAGAAGCTGTTCTGAAAGCTTCTCCTGGGTAAGTAATTAGATTCTATCACTGAGAACAAAAGTTAACTCAAATGTCCAAAACTCAAGTGTCAGCAGCGTGTTGTGTCACTGTATTGCATTCAGTGAAAATAGCCTGACCTAACTGCATTTTCTTCTTCATCAAACAAAAAAAGCCAAAACCCAAAACTCTAAAACATACAGATTGAAGTGGAAAATAACTTAAATTTAGTACTTTTCTAAACAACCGTTCTCTGTAACAACCTCTAATTTTGGAAATCCTACAACTATCTCTCATTTTCAGTGATGAAATTGATGCAAAGAGATTGTGTGACCCACCCAATGCTGGTTCCAGCCCTCTCTTACTTACTCCAACATATCACAAACTCTCCCACCTTCCTACATGGTTTATCCCCACACACAAGCAGTCATTGCCCGTTTCACTAACAGGTCAGACTTCAATTTATATTTCACTGTGCTTTGCCAAGTGCAGTTTCAACCAAATTTATCTGGCTTCCTTAGCACCCCATAAGCTGGAGGCACTGGAGTTTTGGCGGTGGGCTGTGGGTCTTTTGGGGAGGAGGAGGAGGATAGCAATATGCAAAAAACTGTACAAAACCATACAAAATTAAATGATCCCTATCCTACTGAACCTGCAAATGCAATAACTAATCATCCCTATTAGCATTCTGCATGGCAGATGGCAAGTGGTTTGGAATAATGAGAGACTTTTCCCCACTAGTGGATAATTCCAAGTACATTTGGATGTAAATTCTTTACTGATTATAATGGTAGAATATGGAGTTACGAGAAACTGCCAGTTTGGAAGATGAAAGGAAAACTACTGCCTCTTCCTTCACTTGCCAAGAGATACAGAAGTTAACAGAACTGGATCTCCTGCCCACAAAGCCACGCACCATTTTTTCCAAAGATGCCAAGCTACTAAAAGTTGACTAGCAAAGATGAAGAGCCTAAAGTTAGCTGCAAAACGGTCTCTGGAAGCCAAGCAGGAATGAGTCAGAATCTTGTTGCTGGAAGGAGTTCTCTGAATCAGAAAGGAAGCTGGCTCAGCTCCCACAAGGCAGAAAAGCAATATCGCAAGCAATAACTGAATCTGAAAACAACACACAGCCCAACAAGTGACCCGAATAGGGATTTTCTTCCTTCAGATAAAAAACATCATCTAAAAACTAGTTAAGATCTCGGGTCAGGAAGGAAATGCATGCAGCTTAGAGAATACACTCAGCACAGGCCCTAAGAATATATGGGTTGTGGTAGTGCTCTAATGTCTGGGAGTCAACCGGGAAACTGCCTGCTGGGAGAATGCTGGGCCCATATTCTTCGTTGGTCTATTAGACCCCTCCCCAAAAAGTATTCTAAGAAAAGTGACTGAAGATGTGATTATGATGATTTCATATAGCCACAAGAGATGAGGGACAGACAGGTTCAGTAAATTTTTCCTATGTGAGATGATCTTGTAATGATGTCAGACTGCTAACAAAATGTCCTTTTTAAAAGAAAACCCCGACCACTCATTTGAACAGCAGTTACTTTTCTGAAATGCTACTAAGCACTGTACTAGGTCCCTACAGTTTACACCAGACTACACAAAGGGGTATCAGTGATGGACAAAAATATGAGTCCGTTAGTATATTCTGCACTGACAGAGTGGCATGTCCTGCTAAGGATCCAGAAACAAATTTTGAGAGGAGAATGAAGCTGCCGACACTGAAGTTCAGATGGGATCCGAAGCTAAACATTCGCCTTATTAAAAAGAAACCCTTGGTTCTGCCCACATGCTCTAACCTTCAAAAGCAGTGCCCCCTTTCACCATGCTGTGCAATTTGCTGGGTACTGACTCAGCAAGATCCCTGCTCAGGGTCCCCCAGAGAACGTCAATAACGGTGTTTCAAAGAACACCACAAAGCCTTGAAGTCTGGTTTTGGGGGGAGGTGGGATTATTATTTTGTTTTGTTTTAAAATAAATAGTATAATTTCAAGAAGTCATAAGAGAATTGAAAAAATCCTTACAGAAAATAATTTAGGTAACGCGGTTTTAAGTTTGTAGAAGAGCACGTTAAATGTCTCGGATGAGCTGAGGAGACCCATGCTCACCCGAGGCTGCTCCATCGTGCTGTCAGTGGCGCTTGCAGACAGTGCAAAGCTGAGAAATTATCTCCAAAGAAATAATATTCATCCCTGATCAAGCAAGTCTTTCAAATGCCACTTTTTTTGGGCCAAATTAGTTATGATTGTGGTTGATGTGGTACCTGTATGTCCCAGAGAGGCAGGCAAGAGACACTTCGGGACTAAAAAGGACATGGATAGGAAGGAAGAACCAATCCCAGAAAGGTCCTCTCACCATAGGCTAAGGACCACCTGATTCCAAAAGCTGATGGGACCCCGTAGCCTAGAAACCTATTTTATAAGAGCAACTTCATGAACTATCAAAATCACACCAAACAAATAAGAAAACAAATTAAGTCATCGAAGCCTAGTCTGATGACAGAGATGATTCTCCTCTCCCTTTATAAGGGAAGAAAGGATCTCAATCTCTCATCAGCCAACAACATCAAACACCACCAACTTCCTCTGTGCAGAAGGATCACCATGATGGAAGGTGTCCCCAGCCGTCCTGCCACTGTCCTTACTTGCTCAGAAGGTGGAGATAGAGAAGCTATACAGAAGAAACTTTCTCTTCTCAAATTTCCCCCACTGGTACTTGCCTTTGGTCTCTCCATCACTCCAGGGGGAAACTCTGACTCAACAGTAAGCAAAGACATTTTGCACAGCGCATATAATCCAGAATCAGGAATACAATTACTGTTCAAAATAGCGACATTGCCCTTGAAATCAGTTGCTACTGAATTAATGACCAGATTGTTCGGAGTGTTACCTCAACTTTGCCTTAGGCTGCTAATTAGCAAACAAGTCATTAATTCACTGGTAACAAGTGGTTTCTCGGGCATTATTGCTTCTGACATCTTTAATTCACCATTCTTTTTGGAAAGCTTCCCCAGACAACTCAATCCTCTATAAATCAACCCCATGCCACTACCACCAGCACACTTCCAACATACACGTTGGAAGACAGAGGCAGAAAAACACAGCGCAAATAAGCTGAGCTGGGTCATTAATTAATAATCACAATAACCTTCCCAACTCAAGCCAAAGGGGGATCAAGGCACAAGAAGTTCTGGACTTTGGTGTGGACTTGTCACTATATATAAATACACAATAAAATACCGTAAAACCTGGAGAAACCTTGCTTCCACCATGGAACACAGTGGAATATGTAATTCCCAATCTGAGGGCAGAGATCTGCTTCTATTTTCACTGCATTCTCCAAGATAAAGAGCTTTGAACTGAAATATTTCACGTACTCTGATGCACAAAGTATTTCTGAGGTTTGTTTTAACAGCTGCACAAATATCCATGCTTTTGAAAACAATCTGGATTTGGCCTGCCAACAAACCCTGATCTAAGGGTTTTATAATGGCAACATTACTACAGAATACAAGTGCTTTCCATGTAAAAATCGATAGCAATAGAAACATCCCTAATAGACTACACAGAGTCTTTGGCACCTCTTCCTTTGCTATTCAGGTCTTATTTTACAAATTCCCAAGTTCTACCAATGTACCTTTGAAGAAATGCTCTTGCAATTTTGAAAAGATATATTAATATTTTACACCAGTTTTTCAGCACTAACAGAACTGCAATCTCAGTTCATTGGGCTGATTTATTAGTCATCCCTCAATGTGCATGAGAGGAAAGACGATACTGTGAACACTAGATTAGAATATCATTTTACTAACTGGGCAAAAGGAAAGTCTTATTTAGAACCAGCATCCTAGTAATCCTGAAGAACTGAACTTGAGAAAGAAGATTTCACAGCTTGGATAAAGCATACAGTCTAATAAATTTTCAACATTTAAAATTCGGTTCCAAAAAGAATAATCTGGCCCAACTGCAACATTTATACAAATCTGTTACACATATTCGACTTCTATTACCACATACCTTATTCCTAAATTAGCAGGGGAACACACCTTGCTTGGAAATCAAGGCACTGGTACAAACAGTTGTTTAACAACGGGCCTTCTGGAATTTGTAAAGAAAAAACTTTACATGCTAATGTAAATGAGGGAAAATCTGTGTGAAGCAGAACTGAAAATGACCAGAAAGTTTTTCCTTTAGTAAAATTCACACCATGTAAAATGACACAAAGTCAGAACTGACCCATTTACCCTTTTACCCTTTTTTGAAATAGAAGTGGGGAAACTCATGCCTTATAGTCTCTTAATAGCAATATTCCAATTTCCTACTAAGATCAACCTTATAAACATGAAAAACAGCAAAGTTTTGGCTAATAACTCATCTCTTTATTTAAAGATTACATGAAACAGAGTCAGTGCAGACAGAAGTAGGAACAAACACAAACCAAGCAATAAGGGAAGAACAGGACTAGGAAGGAGCCAAACCATTTTTTTGAAGGTATCATCATTGCAGGGCACAAAAGCACTATACCGAGATAAGGCTGGGGATGAGCTCCCTGCAGTAATCAGTCTTTTATCCCTCAAAACTCTTAAATCCCTATTGTAGAGGCTCTTAATTTCAACACTGAATTAATCATTTATCTAATCTAATGATAGAAGAAATCCCAGAGCAATTTTGTTTGAAAACTATGATGTCTTTACCCTTCTTCTCCTTGGGCTTCACAACTGTCCACATAATAACTATTTCAGATCTTGACTCCTGGCAACAGCCCTCTGTTGAAATACCTGAGGCCTCGGAGTAGATTTCAAGATTAATATCAAGTATCACCACCTAACGATTTTATAAACTTACCAGATCTACACAAACAGGAAAAAAAAAGAAGAAAGAAAGAAAAGGCAGCTCTTCTAGGTTCCAGTTATTGCTGCCATTTTAACTGAGGGGCCATCAGCCCCATAAAATCTTGTGCAATTCAATAAAAGCTTCATTTCCATGAGCACTGAAAGCAAGCCATAAATTCCCTGTTCCCAACAGACAGTCCATCTCTGAACTTTCTCCCCTTGCCCCACCGAGTCAGCGGGGCTCTCTACTCCACCTTCAGCCCAGGAGGATACTTACTACTTGCCAGTTTCTCTAACGTAATCACCTTAAATACTCATGTCCATTAAGTTTAAAGATCTTTGGACCATTAAATGAAACTCTTAGATACTAAGTCCCATGTGGAGTAAATCTCTTTGGCAGTTTCTCCATTGGAAAGCTGCCTTGGATTCAAGGCTGATCTTTATCAGGATAAGATACTGACGTTCTTTACGCACTCCTTGATAACCCCGCAAAGCGTATACAGTCCTCTCAGCACCACGCGCAAAGCAACACAGCCATCAGTAAGCAGCTGCAGAAACACTTCTGCAAACTATAAGGAGATCTCAGAGGGAAACTCAGCTTCAGAACAATTTTATCTTTTAACAGCTTCCTAATCCCCTCACCCCACTCCTGCAGCTTTACCTTTTAGAGAGAGTCACACCCCCACCCATACCAATTCTCGCGTCCAAATTTAACAACTAAAAAAAATAAAATAAAAACGTGATAAGACAACGTTCACAAAAGAAAATAAATCAAATTTTTTTAAAAAACAGCATTTCGAGGATAAATCTAGAGTGCCTGCACTAAGCCATAACCTCTTTACTGATGTTTTTTTCCTTCCCCTTAACAGATTCAGGGACTGTAATAACATTTAATCCTCAGAAGCTAATCTAAATGTAACACTCAAAAGAAGACAAAGACAACGCAACAGAAAAAAAATTTGGCCACTGCCTTTTGGGAGTGCTGCTTTATCCCCGGAGCGAGCGCATTAATAGAGCTTGGAATGAAATGCCATTTTATTCTCTGTAGCGGGGAGGGGATTAGCAAGTTGTCTTCTCTAAACCTAGTCTGAGTCATGGCTCTATGAACACTGAGAAAAGGATGTGGAACGAAGTGAAGGGCGGGGAGCACTGGCTTTTTATTTACACGCTGCTTCCTTTGTGGGTGGTTACTGATGTGCACAGTTTGCTAAACAGGGAAGGAAGGGGGGAAAAAAGTTCTAGGTCCCCAGACTTTAATTCTGTTGGTTAACAAAAGAGAAAAAATAATAATGCATCAATTATAAAAACATCATTGAGACAATATGTCCGTGGCAACTGTCCAATTCACCACAGCATGTAAGCACCAAGGGCAAGTTGCTTAAGGTGCTGAAAGCTGTGCTCAGTGGTTTCTTGTTGCTAGGATCTTCTTCCCGGGAGAAAGAAATGGGTTGGACAGAGCCCAGAACAAAGAAGGAGGAGACACCGTGGTAGGAGGAATGCCGAGACAGGAGCAAGCTGGGTTCAGGTGAAGAAATGAGGAATCAAGTCCATTGCACAAGTCAGGCCATGCAGGCATCAAGCCTATCATCCTACCTTGAAGTCGAAACCAAGAGCTAATGACTGTGTTGGTGACTTAATATGAAGCTCAGCATTAAGTACTTCTGTTTCTATGCAAAGGAAGATAGCACGGTTTACTTGCCTACCTCGCAGGCATGCTGTGAAGGGTCACTGGTGGAAAGCTTGCACAATATTCCTCAATCCTGCAACACTTGATAATCACTAAGGAGAGGAAATAGTCCATGGAACACTTGAGCACTTGTGCAGAGCTGTAGATGTTGATAACGGAATTACAGAAGTCAATAAATGCCAAAAAAATACCGGGGTTTTTTTTTGTTTCGGATATTTCTTATCTTTGCTTCAACACGGACCCCGAAAAACAGGGTACTCACTGTGGAAACAGCCCCAGCTCTAATCCCCTCTTCCTCCATCAGCTATGCTGATCCACAATGTCAGAAGACAACAAACACATGGTAGATTGGTCTCAAAAGGCACAAGTGCCAGGGGCTGGTCAAAGAGTTCAGAGTGAAACAGGGACAATGTAAGATAGGGAAGAGCCACTGTGGGAATGAGATGCACTCTCCTCTGCAGATGGAGAACATGCCACTCCCGGTTTCCTTTCATCACAAGAGCTGTCATAGTCCAGCACTGGAAACAGGCAGAACTGCACTTCATTCATACTTTGGCTATATTCCAGTTCATGTAGTTTTGCTGCAGTGTCAGTTCATTCCTGCTAACCAAGTTACCAGATCTGCATAAATCAGTTTTACCTACCTTAGCACTTACTGTGCTTGTATGTCTAATATGAAAGTGCAAAACAGGATGAGCAAAGTATTCTTTTCACTGAAGTCACAGGATCTTGTAATTTACTACCATAAACGGGCTGTAGAAAAACTTGAATGTACAGCTCCTAACAAGCAGACCTCACAACACGCAGACTTCATGTCCTACCAATTAAGCAGGAGTGACAATGCACAAAGGAAGTTTCCCTGACCCCATCCCAGACTTATCATGACGCACACATGAGTCTTGTGCACTCTTTAAGAGTGTTTGCACAGCATGTTGTATGCTGAGGCAACAATCCCAAGAAGGATCACTGCATACTGATGTAAGAGACGTGTACAGTGCAGGCTTGATGGGGGAAAGCAATGATTCCTCCCACATGTACAATTACCAAAGGGCATCATCAATCCCAGCTCACGCACTCCAGCACGTCAGTCAATACTGGCTATTGCTGGGAATTTCTACTGTAAAGAAATAGAAAGTGCGATGTTCACCTTCTCCTCACTTTCACTAGTGCCACACAGCTTGTCCCTTCGCAAGGCATCCCCCAGCCCGGTTATCTTTTCACACAAAACTCAAATTAGGGCAGGTGTCTCTTTCATCTGCAAGGAAGACAACAGCCTAAGGCATCTGTCCCTTCATGGCAGCTCAAGTTCATGTGGCCTTCAAATAGAAGGGCATTGTACAATAAGGCCAGAAGCCAGGGACTGGCAGATGACGAAGGCTCAAAGAACAGGGGAAGGAACCCCCTAAGAGACCATAAACACATTTTCTAAATCTTTAAAGAAAGAAGTCATTAGCATTTGCGCTGGTCTCAGCCACTAACCTTTCTGAGAAATGGTTGCACTACCAGAGTTTCCTACACTACAGTCTTCATCTCCACAAGAAACAGAAGAGACCAAATAAAACTGAAACCTCAGGAAACAAACTTAAGACTGTTATAAAAAATAGGTTAGTTACAGTCTGCAATAGCAAGTAAAGAACATCACACAAGGTCCCAATCTCTTCCTTTACAAAGTCACAAGGGCAAACATTGCTACGTGTGTTCCCAACAACTGATCACACATGTGCAGAAGCAAATCCAAGGAAAGAGTCAACTGATCAAAGACTGTCAGAACTTTGTCCTATGAATTTTTAAAATTTTATTTAAAAACAGAATTTAGGTGTCTGCTATGGAAAACTGCATGAAAATGCAGGCAATGTGTTAGCTGCCTTGCTTTGGCTTCTTTAGCAACTTATTGCTTGACTGTCCAAACAAAAAATGTGAATTTACAACAGGTTATGTGATGCTTTGGCAGTCAAACATAATTTTAAATAAAGACAGCACAATATACTGCACACCCCACTAACATATTCATCACTACTATATTATCTATTTATGCAATTAAGTATCATACAGTCTGGACTGGACCCAACTGGACTACATATGTTGCTACTCTAGTTTACTGCATGTTGGCCAACTGTTTACCCAACTGAGATCTGAGTGCTGCTCTTGACAGTGTAATTGCTTTGGACTCATTAATATTAAAGAATTATAGAAAATATTTTTTCTTGGACAGCTGTTAGTGCATGTGGAACAATAATCTATATAACACTACTGGCAAACACAAATGGAATTTAGACACTAAACCTGCTTATGGTAAAAAGACAACATTAAAGGTCCGCTAGTTGTGCCAAGGCCAATAAAAAAGGTCAGAGAAATCATTGCACCCAATCTAAGAAAACATTCACAATAATTACAACTCTTATTTTGATTGAAATTTACAGTGCTGTGATTTAGGGTGTTTATCGTTTTCTTACATGTCTTCTCCCTCACAAGATCTAATAACTTAATACCAAACCCTGTCAAGCTTGGCACAGAAAGAGAGGACGCGAGCTCAGAGCTCCTCAGCCCCCCGAATACCTGACAGGAGGTAACCCCACACTCCGTTTCTGGGAATATCCAGAGGCTACACACAAAGTGTTATGAAACGCAGCTGGAATTGCCACAAAGAACAAAAACGGCTCCTCACTTTATCCACTCCTCCGCCTTGGTGGCTGCCTCCTGGTACTGCTCCGATGTCAGCTTGTAGATCTCTGTGTTCTGAAACAAAGAATAGAATGCTCAGCTCTAAAAATTAAAGGTGTCTCAGATCTTATCCCGTCACAAAGTTATCTTCTATAATTAATAACAATTCCCAACAACAAACAGCATATTCAATTCAAAGAACACAAAAAAAATGCTGAAAAGTTGATTCTATTTTCAGCAAAATGCATCAAGGACGTAACACATCCTCCATTCCGCGCCTCACCTTTGTGAAGGGAAAGAGGAGGGAAAAGGTCACCAACAACCAACCGTCACCTTTGATTATTCCACATAACCATAAAAACAAGGTGTTTCCAGCACCGAGTTATTCTGAGTTTGGTTGTGTTCTGTTCTCTTTTTTCATTAATTGCTGTGAAGGATCTTGTAAGTTACTGACGTGCAAGTATCAAAATTGGCTGCTAGCGCTGGAAAATCCATTTTACATTTCAGTGCTTGTACTTATGTTACTTATTCTTTAAAAGAAAATTATGCAGCCTGTTTCCCCTTTTAACAACATGGGGAGGCGTATCAGGTATCAGTTAAGGCACTGCCAAGCAGAGTCTGGAGTGTCTTGCTGCAGGGCTTAAGAGGTTTGCATTAAACTCTCCTGAGCTCGCACAGAAAGAGTTTTAGTTCACAACTGCTCAGGCGCTGAACACGGAGAATGGATTCCTCCTCTCGGCTGCACTTACAAACCTCCCAAGCACAAACAGCAGAAGGGAACGGCTGCGCACCCCCAGCGACGGCACTGCAAGGTCTTGTGCCACTGAACTGCTGATAAAGCCGCTTTAGGCAAAGCCTGTGGACTTCATCCTGAAATAGCTGCAACTGCCTCGCTCAAAGCTCATCTGCAAGGTCCTTAGTCTGAAAAGGCGCATGCAGAAAATATGCAATAATCAATCAAAAGAGTGACAAAATGATATTGAAAGTAAGGACAGCTATTCATTTAGGGCTGGTTCTAGCTGCTATCTCATCTCTCCCCAAATCTGGTCATTTTATATAGAATACTATTCTTGCCCTTCTTCATTTACTTTCCTGTAACTGCAGCTGTGGTCCTGCACACGATGAGACGACACATATTGTTCAGCAGTTAGAAAAAGGAAAGGACAGATATAACTCAAGTTCTATTAGTGGTTCTGCCACTTGTGTAATCTTGGGCAAGTCACCATTTTCCATCCGCAAGCAAGGTATAGCAGCTGCCTGTATCACTGAAGTTGTGTGAAGCTGAGCTAATTGGAAGGTTTATACAGGTTTTCAGAGCCCAGGCTCCAAGGTGCTATATTTAAGCGTTTTATCTCCGGTGCCTGAATTTATGTCACATACTGAAAAAACCCACAGAACAGACTTTGCTTTTCCAAACTTTGACCTTGGAGACAGACTTAAACTGAGAAATCATGGATGAGTAACCACTTCAAAATGCATTTTGCCAGCAAATTGTCATTAATGTTTTCATTTACTTACTTGTTACATAATGGTCAAACTTCTATGCTATTAAAGCCATTTTTCTCCTTCCTATAATGAAAAGTTCAGCTTTTAATGGAGCCTTTTCCTCTGTCCTGTAAACAGACCTCATGACTTTCAGCTCCCTGCTGTTACTTATTCACACATGAAACCACAAGACCTGTGCTTCATTAATTAAATTTGCCATTAAAAATTAAATAATGTGAATAAGTAGATGTAAGCGTTATCTCCATGGGCTTCATAAGTCTCACCGTTTCTCCAATTACTACCCAAGCAATTTTCATATTTCATACTGTCTGATTTCTCAAAGGGACTGGATTTGAGAGATCAAAATGAGAGAAAGTGGGAAAGAGAGAACGCAAAGTAGTAAAATTAAACATTTTTCAGGCAATAGGAAGTAGCCCCGTCAGATACTATTAGCCTGCAGCACTCTGCAGTGAAACAGCAGCAGGAGAGGAAAACAGGAACAAATATGTTGTACGTGAGACGCAGCATGAGGTTGGCATTTAACCCACCTAAAGAAAGAAAAAATAGCCAACAGATTAATTTGCTGGTTGCTCTGTCGATTAAAGTGGCTGTGGCACAACCTCACCCAGTTTATTAGAGAGAGGGTTCAACTGCCCAGTGCCATGGACAGGCTCATCTTCAAACAACATCAACTACAAACGTGGACAAAAATACCTGGGAAAGAAACCAGTATGGAACAGCTCTGGATCCCAAAGCTGATGAAAAGAAGGCAAGTGAGAACCTGAATGGAGAGGCAAGAATCTCAGTGAGGGAAAGGAGGAGAGACCTGGCCTCAAAGAAACCACAAGGCACAGGGCACGGTGATCAAGGAGGGGCACAGAAGACCTTCAACCTGCAGATGAAAGCTGCTGAGTTTTAAAAATGAAAAGGAAACATATTTGCATGTGATTGAACTGGGCCTCTTGCCTTTGGATCAGACCTCTCTGCCGCCGCCTTCCCTCTTCCCCCTCAACACCCCTAAAAACCAATGAAGTACGATTTCCAGTGCTATGAATCAGTTTCTTTAAATGAATCCCCGAGTAAGAAAAACAGAATTTACCATTTAAACCTCAGTTTGTTCAACAAGCTGACTTGTCAAACAGGTTTTCCCTGTCCTCTAGGCCCTTTCCTACCTTGGGAAAGTCACATTTGCTTTTGTCCTAAACACGGGCTAAATGAGCAACAGGCCTTTCAGCATGGGCACAGTCACGGCAGGTTCTGTGATTTGAGGCTTCTACTTACAGAGAATAATTTTCCAAGTATCCTCATCTGTACGACTTCAGATGCAAGATCTGCTTCATTTTCAGTATTTTACCCTATCACGCTGTGGCAGGGGATAATTTTCCAATGGCCTACGAAAATCCTGGACTTTATAACAAGGTTGCAAATGAGGAACCAAGCCGGGAACCACCTATGCGCTTCCCAGGACTTCAGCAGAGCCGCCCACACAAGGGCTATTCATCAGCATCAGGGTGTGGTATTTGCACTTGAAACAAAGTCTGAGCTGCCCATAGTCTTGGTGAAGTCCTTTAGCTTCATAAAGTGATATTCAGCTGCACAGTAAAAGAGAGAACATTCAACCCAAAATTACAAGACATCAACACTGCTTTTAATTTACTCTCACAATATTTGATGCTTGAGATAAAATGGCAGCTCACAAAGAAAAAGTTGAACATGACACTTCAACTGTTATTAAATAAAGCTCCTGGCAGTCTTAGTTGCAGAAATAAGTTTAAAAACATGACCAAAGGACACCATAAGGGCTCAAATAACAAGAGACACAGAAAGAATGAATGAACCACCTAAAATGTTTCACTTCTCTCAATAAAGTTGAGCCTTAGGGGAGCCAACTTCAGAACATCAGAGCTTTGTCATATGGGGAGAGAGCTCTCCAGAGAGGACAAACAAACTAAACAAAGAAATGTTAGTTTGAAAGATTTTCCCCTGCTATTAAATGATGGTTCGTAGCAAATAATAAAAACACCGAGAAGTTATAAAAATACATAACTAGAGCCTAAAGACCAACAGAACCACTTTGCTTTACCCTGCTGCTTTTCTACAACAGATCTGCTGCTATACTCTTGCTCCCCGCTCCTTCCAAAACATCCTTGCACTAAAAATTCTGCTTCCACAGGAAATTAGTTTTAAAACTTAAAATGACTCCAAATTTATCTCTAATTCAGCATTCCTCCTCGGCTGCAAACATGCAGAGAAACTCCAACGCTCACTACTACACCTCGCTACACTACCGAGGCCCTTTCCACAACATACAGCAAAGAAAGTAAGAAAACAATATAGCAGAAGACGCAGTTCTCAGGGTTATTTCAGGAGGGAAAGTAATTGAAGTGTAAAGAGAAAACCCTGCCAGTTCATTCTCACATTGACTTGAAACCACATTCCTTACAACTTCAGTGAAACATGCGCTACTTGTGGTAACACGTAAAACAAAGTCGAGCAACATGAGCGTGGGGAACTAGAAATTAATCAGATTTTAAGCAAAATTCTTTGTGAACATCAAGCAGCAGCAGCAAAAGCTTGACACCGGGACACAGATTTCTCCACCAGGTTCAGTCCGGGTCAATAGATCAGAAGGTATTTGGATTTAAAAAAAAAAAAACCCACAAACCCAACCACCATCACCACAGCTATTCTTGAGATATTTTGACACCCCAGAGGATAGAAGCTTGTCAGTGGTCACAGTGCTTAAAGATACAAAGAGGATTAACAGCTGTTGAAATGCTGCCAGCCTAGATGAATGCTAGTGATACCTCTGATGAAACGGAGCAGGCCAGCGGAGGCCTCGACAAAGGCTGCGGACGACAGCCGGGGGCTTAGATGGTGCAATCTGCCTTGTGCTGATGGACGCACTGCTTCCATCCCCTCTCCCGACACCCGCCTCCTCCAGCTTCCACCAAACCTCCCACTGCAAAGGAGCCTGAGAGCCGGTGCTGTGTGGCGGGGGGGAAACATACAGTGTGCCCCACGAGCAGAAAACAGCACAAATTGGGGAGGGAACGGGGAAAGGAAAGTGGTTACTTCTCATGTATCAAATGTCAACTGGGAGATGTTCAAATTTCTCCTTCCAGCTGCTTCTGGAGCCAGACATAAGACCTCACACCATCCTGATAAAGCAGCATGACTGTCACCTGCCCGCACACACCTGAGGACGGGGGAACGCGCACGTGCCCTGGACACAGTTGTGCCACAGGGAACAGCGGGAAGCCATGGAAAAACATGAGTCAGTGCAGGCTTTTGCTCACAGCAGTGGCTATCGGAAGGAAAGGAACACTCAGGCACCACACACCTCACCAGGGGCTGGTTCACCCACACGCCATAAATCAGGTTCTTCCTTCTCATTGCTTGGAAGTCTCATGCAAATGGCTCTTAACAGATTTGAAAAATTACTCCATCTACCCGCACCCCTCCCGCAGGTACGGAGGCAGATGCGCCGAACCAGTCCGTTCACTGGATGACCATTCAGATCTGTTAAAATCAACCTACACAATCAATCACTGCTTTCAACTTTGATCCAAAACAGGGAGTTTGGGAATTTCAGGACACGCTGCAAGCAGCAATCTCTTCACCTCCTGAGCTCGCTCCTCTTGTGTTCCTGCTCAGCCTGTTTGTTGGTAACAGCTAGCATTTAGCTAAAAGAGATCATTCACATTTTCTCCTTCCTATCAAGCACGAGTGCACATACACAGAGAAGCCAGTTCACAAGGAAGAGAAATATGCATATAAAGCATATCACAAGAGCATAGAAGCCAAGGGTTAATCTGCTTTTATGCTAATTCAAATGTTTTCTTCTCAAAAGGTAATAGAGGAAAGATGCAAGCAACAACAAACAGCTTGCTGATACAGAAAAAAAAGGGGGTTTTCAGCCAAAGCCAACTTCTAAACACAGTTCTGTTGTTTGCTGTTCATGTGTGGGTTCATCCACTCCTCCCGCTGAGACCAATAATGAAATGAGAGCATTGAATTTGTGTCATTCTATTCTTTCCTTCGGCAATAAGCTGTGAGATCATAAATTTTGGATTAAGATTCAGAGAAGACAGAAAAAGAGAAATGACCATAGTAACAACACAGGAAAGTTAAACCAGTTGAGGGCAGAAGTATATTTCTGTTTGAACAGATCTTCTCATGACTGCAATATTGTCTTGAGTTGAAAGCAAAATATTAATTCTATAGCATAACTAGACGGCTTCTCAAACATAAAAATCCCACAAAAAGCCGACCTCCACAAAACTTGAGGGAGGCAGAGCTGGGCAGAAGGACTACAGCTGGATTTATCCTGCGGATAACAGGCTAGGCACAAAAAGGTTAAGCTACAGCCCCTAAAGCACACAGGGAATCAAACAAAGCTACACACCCCAGGACTTCCCAGAACCGGGTCCCACACCGAGATACTCCATCTGGGTGAAAACGGGTTTACAGACCCAGACTGAGATCGCACGCCAGAGTCAAACTGTCTTTATGAAGGTACCCTGGGAAGAGTCCAATTAAAACAGGTACCCCAAGGAAAAACGGTACTAGGAACTTCTCCAAAGAGCTGCAAGTCCCTCACTGGAAACATGCAGAAAAGCCCCATGTTATATTTAAGTCAGAAAGACAGACAACAAAAAAGAAATTACTACTATAGAGACAATTAAAAGGGGAAGAAAAACCCAGAAAGAATTAAACACTGCATTTATATGAGGCTGCTTTAAAGCATACCACTCTGAAAGACTGCAAACAAAGCATTAGTAATTCTTTAAACATAAACTCTGGAAAGTAAAAGCACCTTCAAAGAGAAAGGCCATAAAATGCCAGCAGGCTTTCTGACAAGGACAGCAACGTGAAAGGCTCAGATTAACGCTAAAACTGTTGTAGGAGAGTATCGCTCCGCTCTTCTCCTAGCTGGAAGTTTAATACAAGAGCAAGAAGTCTTAGGTGAGGAATTCACAGTAAATGCCCGAATCAATTACACCTGACAAGTGCAGGTAGACAGGCTTCCCAGGCATTGATTAAACATCACGGGTCTTCAGCATCTGCTTCAGAGAAGCCCTAACACCCAGCTGACCTGCACAGATAACTTAGTGTCCATGACGTTAAGAGCACGGCAATGCCTGCTAAATCCCTCGCCCGTGCTGGGCAGCCGCACACCTACTCCCATAGTGATACCTGGGTCCTACCATCTGACCTGTCACACAACCAGGATGATCTCCCACGTCACAGGACACTGCCTCTAACAGCTCAGCATCGTCCAGGAGAGAGCGACAGGCGTGCAGAGGATCAGCGCTAAGGGATGGGAGAAGAGGGAAAGAAGGGAATTGCCAGAATCTCAGGAGTGCCAAGGTACACAGCTCAGAGTTTCACTAGGAGGCTGACCAGCACTTCAGAGGGAAAAAAGAAAAAAAAAATAAATTCCAAACAGAAAATTGGCAGTCATCAAGTACTTGTCATATGTTTAAAAAGATACTAAGTACATTCCCCTGTCAGGCCCATCACAGGAACTTATTTTGGGAAGGGAGGAACATTTTAAGTCAGGTTTGATGCCATCATGCCAAAGCTGGTATCTGACAGAACCTCCAACAGAACTCCCACCACCTCGGACGGGCACGCTGCAGCTCAAACTCCCGGCTTTCTCTGCTGAGAACGTCCCTAAGCCCCATTTATAAGCTGCAGCAGCAGGCCCAGGTAACAGTTCCTGTCCAAATGTTTAAAATCTAAATTATACTCATGACCCCATCCTTTTCCAAAACAGGTAGCTAAGGAATGCAATTCACTGGATTCCCAGGGGAAGTCAGAACAGGAGGGACCGATGGCAGAAGGATGCGCAAGAGGACTGGAGAACAGTGGAAAAAAATGCATCACATCCATGCACTTACATGGGGAAAGGGAACTGCAAGGAAGAGAGTCACTGTAATAAACAAACAAACAAAAAAAAACCACCAAAACCCAGAAGTACACCAAAGCCTGAGAGTTCCACCCCCTCCCAGGGTTTTTCCTCTACCCCCAACTGCAAATTATTCTCCATGTGCAGTTTCCAGTAAATCAAGCTTTGCTAAATAACCCCGACATGTGCGGGGCTGAGAACCAGCCAACAAGCAATGATGAGATGTCCCTGGAATGATTAAGGAAAACGCAGACATCTCTCAGGTTACAAGGAAGCCTGTTGTACTCTCCCCTTAGTGCATATGCAATGCTGCAAGCACCGTTCCGAAAACCTCTGATATTCAAAGGCTCATTTGGTTGACAAGGAGCCTGTGGATTCGTGGACAGATTGTCACACAAACTGTCAGGTTTTCAGAGAGACTATCAGACCTCTCTTTGCCTACGTTATGGAGCACATCAAAGACACAGAAGATGAACCAGACGCAGACTGCACAGAGCTGACAGAATGGTGGGTGTACATATTCAGAATACTGTACTGCTGGGGGGGGGAGGCTTAATGTGAATAATCAGGGGCTGAAAGTTCCAGAAATGTGACAGGTTTTGGCAGCGATTCTCATCTTTGCATTTATTTATCGAAGGGAGAAAAACTGCCATACTAGAGGCAAACTTGTGAGGGAAGAAAAATGGTATCAGCAGCAATTTATTTTGCCGCCGTATTTTTTCTTTATTATTAGTGCTCACAGAGCATTTTCTACAGATATTTGTATTTTCAGTCAGGGTTCTCTCACTACGCTTGCAGCTTCTCTTCCCATTTTATCCAGTAGAAGAGGCTGGTTTAATGATCACGGCCAAAAAGACGGCTAGGATTTTACAGGTCAGTGTACACGGTTAATGACACAGACAAATCCACACTTCCAGAAGTGCCCGCTGGCTCGCGGCTCTGTCTGGGGATGCGCAGGAGCTCATTATTCAAAACTTTGAGCTCAAGTTTTGGGCAATCAGCACATCCAAAGAAATATACCATACCTGGACAACCAAAAAGTGAAGGAACAAAAGCTATTACAGAAAGTATTAACCTTAAACACTAGGCTCTCACTTTTAAAGTGTGGACAATGTTCACTTATCTTTCAGTGCGCTAGAAAGCCAGTTAATAACCGGGAAAAGCTCCCAGCTCCACAGCTCAAAATTAGTTTTACAAGGATAACTTGATGTCAGTTCCCCTTTATTAGTAATACTTGGACAAACATTATAAAGCAACACTATATTTATTTTACAGCTGGCAACAAAGGTATTAGGGTATTTATACCAAGAGGTATTGATTACTACCTAAAAAGGAAAGTAAAATATAAAACGAAACATTCATAACAAGAAAAAGAAAATGGATTAACACAGATCTTTTGGCCCGTCTTTACAATTCCACTGTCACATAACCTCCAGTTCTCCCTG
Organism: Rhinoptilus africanus; assembly: GCA_013400135.1. Classification (NCBI taxonomy): domain Eukaryota; kingdom Metazoa; phylum Chordata; class Aves; order Charadriiformes; family Glareolidae; genus Rhinoptilus; species Rhinoptilus africanus. The sequence goes on from VXBO01011952.1 coordinate 1,563,036, forward strand.
CAAGGGAGAGTTATTCCAGAGAAAAGAACACTAGTATCTTTTTATATTTAGCTTGCTATTCAAAATGGATTGAAATTCTCCACACAGTAAACAGAAAATAAATACGATGTTTATCTTAAGATAAAAAAGCCAAGGAGGACAAAGGAGAAGTGATGGTAAAAGGGATGAGAAAGAAATCAGAAAATATTTGTAAGCAATTTCCTTTCCATCATTTGACAGTCTCATTCTCTCTGCTTTTAGTGATCTTCTCTTTCACGTGGTTTTTAACGGGGCGGTTTTGCCTCCTCTGAAGAGGACAAGGCACTGAAGAGACATCTCTGTAGCTGGCAAAGAGCTTGTGAAGTCTCCAAAGACAAGCCCAGGAGGACCACAGACCGCCAATCAGGTGGAGAGAGGCATTTTCTCCGCAGGGCTATTGAGATGTGAATATTAACATGAAAATCAAACACCCACCGAGAGCAGAGGCAGCCACACAAACGCTTCACTCCCATACTCCGGCAGACACCACTCCTTCACAGTCGAGGGCTGTCACAGCCCTGGTGCATGATGTCACCCGCCGCCTTCAATAGCCTTTGGTCACCACCAGCTTCGTACCGCAGCTTTCATCACAGGATCCAGACGGAGGAAAGGGAACAAGGCATTTCTTACTTTTAGCCCATTACAGAATAATAGGAATAATTACTTACCAGAAAAATCTCATAAAGCCTTGCTGCCAAGGCACTTCAGGAACATAACTGGAAGAATGGCACATGTACCATACACCCATAGATGCAAGTTAAATCTACTCTCAGAATTTAATTCTAAACGCCATCTCCTACAGGAAGGAGTACTACATACAAATAACAACAGACATTGACTTTGGGACAGAATGAGGAAGAAATAAAAGTAGGCTTAAAGCTCCAAAAAGAAATATTTTGGTGCAAGCATCACAATTATCTGAGGTTTGCTGCTGTAGCCGATAAACTTTGTAACACAAAAAGGCTTGGGAAACTGTGTTATAAGGGGATTTTTTCAGACTAATGAAAAAAGTATCAGTTTTTCACCTATATCTACTGGACAAGACCAAACAAAAAATCCCTGCCCTTCAACTGGGGAACAGCTTGGGCTCAGAAATCAGACAACAGGAACACAAAGAAGGAACAGAACTACAGTTTTGCTGGGAAACAACAGGAGGGGAAAAAATCCTAACACCGCAAACCGCAGACCTGAAGCCAAATCCTCCCTGCACAGAAGTGAACACAACAAACTTACAACCCAGCCCTGTCCTATTTTCAGCTGGCAAGGACAAACTCCCTGTTCCTCACCAGGATGCCTTTTGCCCACCACAGAAATTGACAGCTAGGACACAGTCAGGCTTTGGGGTTGTTTTTTGTTCTTCTTGCAACAGACCCTCGCCTCTAACTGGAGGAAGAGTTATTATCTCGGTGCCACAGGAATGAATGATTAGCCATCAGCACCTAATGGCTTTTTGCTGCTGCTAACGGAAGCTCTATCTGAACAAATGACCTAAAGGTGAAAGGTCTCATATACTACACTTAATCCCCTAAACAACCAAAAGAAATTTTGTGGTATACATAACCACTATGAAAAACGAAGTTACAAAATTCATATACATGCCCAGGCGGGCGCACAATACAGCATTTTTACACGCCCGTATGAGTTGTCTTCCCTGTTTCAAGAACCACAGCCCAGCCAGTCCAAGGCTTGCTGCATGTCAGGGCAAATTAGATGATTTCTATATACCATCCAATATATCATAAGACATCTCTAGGGGGGGAAAAAAAAATACCCAGGCGCTCCTCAATTGACCCAGGCGTGCAAGTTTACAGCAACCTTGAAGCTTGAAACTAAATAAGCAAAAACTTGGCTTCTGTTCAGAAGAATGGGGAGGGAGAAGGAAGAAGGAATTAAGTCTTCTTTCTTATGAAAAGACCTGAAATGCAATAATTGGAAAGGAAAAGAAAAGCTAGCTCCTCTCTTAAAATAACCTAGTTATTACAAGTCCTCTCAAATCAGAGGCTTAGAGTTTTATCTCAGCTCCTGCATTTCCTTTTCCCGTCTCTCGCTCTTCTGCGGCCCCTTGGAGACTGACACAGATTAAGTGGCCTCTTGGTCTTTTCTGGCTCTGCGGCTGTTCCTTGCCATCACTGCCCTCCGTGCAGGGCACCGCCTCTTATCTGATGGCTGCTCCACTGGTGAGCACCAGCCAGGGCAAACCTCTCCTCTCCACGTTTGTCAGGGTTCGACTTTACAGCAGACAGACAGTTCTAGCGCATGCAAGATGGATGTTCATTATTTTTGTTAAAAGTAAAACACAGAGCCATTATTTCGTATTTACTTACAACAGGGCTGGACTGTGAATGAGTAAGTCAAGTAATCCTCATTCGAGTCAAGGTGTTTAACAGTAAACTGCGACTGGGATCATTCTTGGTGCAGCAGAATATATAGCCAAACCACCAGCTAACCCCGAGAACAAGCAAAGAAAAACCCCAACTGGGCCCAGGACATTCTGTGACATACGAAGCAAATGCCATTTGCAGTGGCTCAAGACCTCATGGTGAGCCTCCTGGTGCACATATATTTAAGAACGTTAAAACATGTTATTTACAAGCTCCTTCTGAGTCACTGTAGTCTCTTGGGAACGTGCATTATATGTTCAAGAAATTGGAATAGCTCTTTTATTTATGTTTCTTTAAAATGACTGGCAGATGGGGAAAAACCTTCAGAGAAGTGGCCCTAGGCTGTCATGAAACATGCATTTAACACACCCACAGTAAACTACTAAACACGCTCACTTCAGAAGGTGCAGCCGCTGTAAATACAGAGTAGTCCCTTTTTAAAGTCTGATCTCTGTACTACTTAATTCAGCACAAATTTCAGACATTCTGTGGAGTCTGCCCAATTTACAGGGTAATTATTAGCCGTATTTTGCATTAATATGATGACAGCATAATCTGTAAGAGTTTTAAGGACCAGAATTTTAAGCGCCTCTTCAAAACAAGCCCAGGCCTTGGATTTATTTTTAAGTCACAACAGTGATGCCTTTTTTCCTGCCACACGTGGAAGGACCGCTACGGGCTGAAATAGAAATCTCAGATTCCCAGAAGTCAGGCTCTTATGCAAGTGGATTCCACACACAGAGGGAAGTTTTGTCTACCTGAAACAATTTCCAAGACTAAGTCTAAATCTGGAATATCCCAAGAGAAGTGCAAGCTTCAATCATCTAAATCCCAGCAGACACACAGACTCCAGGCTAAGGTCTGGAACATATTTAATCAATTCACTGCGCTAACTCTCTACAGTTTCATAAAATAGCCAATACTGCAATAACAGGGCCAAAAATTAATTGTACACTGGTTGGCGAATTACACAGAAATAACAGGCAGCACTAGTATTTACTGCAGCAGGATAACGTAGTTGGTGCTAAGGTACAACTACACCCCAGTAAAAGTAGGTGAGAGAGAGACAGTGTGTGTGTGCACGCATACGTATGTATATATGTGCATGCGAGCACTGCTTTCCCTTAGAAAAGCAGCACTGGTTTTACTGGTAAGAGTGCTGCCTGTATATACACACGTATAAATATCATTCTGCTTATAACCAGCACAAGGAGGGAGAAAACAGAAATTTAAACTATTAGGCAGTAAAAAAAATGAATGAAATGAAGGGAAAATTGGCCTGACTAAAACTGGCAGGGGAGGGTATCAGAAATACCAGATAATGGGGAAAGCTCTCAGAAGTAAGACAAAAGCCCCCCTTGTTTTGCTCTTTTTGGACTAGACTTGACAAATACTCTGGTGTTGAGTTCTAACAAAGAGACAAGATCACATTCTGGGTCTTTTTGTTCTGCCTTTAACAAGTCTTCATAGTGATACACTGATGAGACCAGATACCAGATTGTTATCTAAATTCAGCTACTAAATGCAGTGTTAAGACGCTAAGTTCAAACCACACATTGCCACATTTATTTCACAAGTCGAGCCTGAGGATGGATTCCTCCAAGATGAAGCAGCCCATAAGCATCATTCTCTCCCTCTGCAAAGGTACTCTAAATGCCAGGGAAAGAAAATCACTGTAAGGCTCTGACAGTTCACCCTTCAGCACACAGACTGCAAAAGCATCTCCACACTAATCGGGCACACCGAAGGGGAAGCAAACACTTAGTTGCTGTTTGCATAGAGGCTGCTTGTAATTTGATGTAATGTACTGTACATCAGACAACACATATTGAAGAGAGAACATGCACACGGCAGAGAAGGCAGAGAGGCAGTGCTGACATCTAACACATTTTATTTACTCTATTATAGATGTTCTTTGAGTTCATCAAATTACCAATCAATTTATCTGATCTCTAAAAGCTTGTGTACTGAGGTATATTAACTACTAAACTTTACAAGCTTTCAGCAAAACAGCCATTAAACGGCAGAATTGAGCACAGGGCACTGGAAGTCAGCTTGCCAGTTGGCCAACGGCGGCAACGAAGCAACCTCTCCCCGGAGACAGGGAGAGGACGGAGGAGCGTTAGGAAGGCAGCCTCCCCGAGATGCTGTTCAGCCTTAACGGACACCCACAGAAAAACAGAATTAGGGATGCTGTACTGTCTCCTCCTCCCCCAGCCTGACATTTAATGTTCGTGAGTAACTGAAAAGAGGAAGAGGATGGGAGGTCAGAAGCGGTTCAGATGACAATTTCAGGTTCTTTCTTTTGTTTTCTTCCCATTCAGAAATTTAACACGCACACAGGACAAAATCTGCAGTTTCTAAAAATCAAAGGTTGAGAGGCTGCTAGAGCCACAACACCTGAAAGACAACATCTACCCAGCCTCAGACAGAGAGACCAAGCGACTGGGAAGCGATCTGGATGATTAGGATGGATCTTATCAGCCTCTTTCAGAAAACTATACGGGGGATTATTCCTCTTGTGTTCAGAAGATTAAACCAACAGTTCGATGAACTGGGTGCTGCCTTCTATCGCTCCACTGGCCTGAAAGGCAAACTGCTTTTTTGGATCACAGCTGTTGTAGGTTCACATAAAGCCCTGCTGGTTTTCTGGGAGGAAGAGTTTGCAGGGGATGAGAAGAGAATGAACAAATTAAGTAAGGGTGGAAAAAAAAAAAGGAAATTGTGAAGAATAACATAAGGCTTGATTACAAAGGCAGGGACAAGTGATACTTCTGAAAGGGAAATACATTTTTTGAGACGAGAACTTGGTTTCACAGTGGCTGTTCCTCCCCAGCGTACCCCACAGCAGTGGCTAGAGCAGTAAGCTAGTGGCTGGCCACAGAGTGACTGGAGGCAAAGCAAGCAGCCCTTATGCACACAGTTAGAGCTCACGTGCAGCTCTAAGGCGTTACAGGCCATTTTACTGAGAAAGTAAATGGTGTCGGTGGCACCTGCCAAGACAGATCAACTCACTTAGAAAAGGGCACTGAACCTTTAACTGCCACCGAGAGGCTGAAGGTAACACCTCAACACAACTTGCTTTTCAAAGGTAGGGAAGTGCTCGCTAGGGCTCGTGAACACAGACACAGCCTGGGATCCCAACTCTGGGAACTGATTCTCCGTCCCCTTCAACAGAAATCTCTTGGCACCTTTGCCAGGTGACATCAGTTTGTTCAGCCCCACGGAATTTGCTTAAAATTGATCACGAAGACCCAACATGAACGTACTCTTGTGGAAGGTTATTTTTCCAAGGCTGCTGTCACTTTCTTCACAGAGATCTTTAGTGAGACGAACAACTGGCCAAAAAGCGTAGAAATGACAGTGGGGTCACATGTAGGGGTGACCTTGGTGCACCAGAAGTGGGAGACTGCTCCAAGAAGAAGGATCAAGGCCAATAAGAATAACAAACAAAAATAAGTTCGCCTCCCATTCTTTACACATCCTAAATGCTTTACAAACATGAATTAAATGGTAAGTGCAAGGGCAAAAGGAGATTAATTTTAAAAAAACAGACAAGGTGAATGCCACACACAAAATTAGATTTGTGAAGCTAAACAGAGAAAAGGGTGCAGTCTACCTTATTAATAAGAATTTTTTAAAAAAGGTATTTGTTCAATGCATTGCTTTCCCACTTGCTTATGAATACTCCACAGCTTATGAATACCTCTTGTGCTACTTACTGTTCTGAAAAACTACAAGCAGAAAAACGTTGCATATTAATGTACCAGCTGCTGACAGTACACCACAGCCACCCTATGAAAGATAACGTGGGAGACGGAGCTTAGGAAAATCCAAACAAAGACGAGACATCCATCTATAGCAAGGAGTTTCACTTCATTGCCGAGATTACCTTCAGCCTTTCTCTGCCATTCCGCGCTACTCCAAAGAGCTGCTCATGCTTTCCTGTCCTGTAGCAGTGCCCTTCACCTTGGTCAGGTCAAAGCTAGCAAGAGGCCAAATAGCAAAAGGAGCCAAACAAGTATTTACCTGGGGGAAATTTTACGGCTAATATGATAAGTGAAACCTCCTGGCTTCTGAAGGGTTCCAGGAGAGACTGCATTTCTTTATCATGATTTTTAAAGGATGATTCTACCATTTGGAGACAGCAGGACAAAGCATACATGGAATCCTTAATAAAAATCCCAATTCCAAGCAGTATATATGTTAACTATTTATATCAAGCTGCCGCCGCCTCCCTCGCTCCCTGCTTCTCAGTAACATATAAACGCATGAAAGAACATCAGCTTAAGCTTCTCAAACGGCGCGTTTCTAAGGTTTTCCATACAGATTATTAGGCACAACTCTCAATCTTTCTAAACACTACCATACAAATCCTCCTTCAAAACAGCTGAGACTACCCACTTTTTTAAAACAATTCCAAATTACATGGATGAGATGGAAAATTACTCTAACAAGTCAGAGTTAGAAGTTTAAACACTTATAACATATTAGCCAGGTCTCATTACTGGATTACTTATTGGAGATTAGACAGTCACACTAGAAACACAGGTGTGGGATGGAATGTCTGTATCACCAGCTCCAAAATCCTGCAATTACACACAGTCACATAAGAAATAGCCAGTTCAAAGGATCTATTTCCTGTAATTTTCCTGATTACCAAAATACTTCAGGCACTCCAAAACAAAAACATACATGCAACCCAAGAGACTGAAAGGCACAACTACAACAAACTACTAGAGCTAAAGTGAGGAAGACCAAGGGCATCGCTAGTGGCCTGATCCTCTGCAAGGAATTTGTTCAATAAAATTTGATTATTCAAAAAAGGCTAGAAAGCATGCACCACGTTGCAGATGGAACAAAACCCTCCACCCTTTCACTCACGCACATGCTCAAGTCCTGACAAACTGGTAACGAAGGGCGCAGGGGGAAGAACACCTCCCAACAACAAATCGCAGCATTGGTTTAATCCAGTACAGCCACTTCATACCCTCAAACCTGCACACAAAATAGCTGAATGCTGCTACTAGCAGTAGTGCGTGGCATTTGCTCAAAACAAGTAAAAAATGCAAATCAAGCGCTAGGCACCACAAAAAACCCAGAGAACCAAATAGTGATTCTCACACAGCTGCCATATATATTCACGGTCCACCAATATCTTGCACCCTGTGTGCACTGTTCTAATCCACAGCTCTCAGAGGGGATTAAATAGACGCGGAAAAGTTTCAAAGATGACCAGCCAGGATCATCAAAGCATTTGGGGTAAGCATTTCATATATTTGCCCTGATCTTACGTTCATCCCTTGCCATCCACCTTTGGTCACAGTCAGGACCAGCACAGTGACACGGCGCCGCACTCACCACCTTACTTCCTCCAGGGCTTTAGTAGGCCATGTAGGGAAAATCCCAAGAGCTGAAACACTGAAATTATTTTTCCATACATGCCCTTTCCTGTGAAAATTTTAATAAGGCTGTCTAGAGAAACTGAGTTTCTCAAGATCTATTTGAAATAAGGTACACCCATAGTTCACCTCATGCAAAACTAAAGGCATTCCTTTTTAGCATTTCTATAGCTTTACTATTTCACAACACTTTGCCCTCCCATTATAAGCTATTCCATCATATAGATGGAATAACTGAGATAGATGGACTAAGCAATTGTTTCAAACTCCCAAAAGAGAAACAGCTATTAGAAAATGAGCAGGTTTTTTGCTTCCAATTCTGTGCTCTGTCCAGTAGATTACAGTACTCTTTCAGAGATTACAAAATAAAAAGATAATGTTATTCACACAATCTGCTACATTCAAGGGAACTACCAAGTTCAATTCTAGTCAATACATCGCAAAGACAGAGCCGCAAGGGGAAAAGGGCCCAAAGACAAACAAGTAGAATTAGAAACCTGGAAAAAAATCATTCACACAAGCAGAGGCTGAGAAGGTGAGAAATGCTCAGCTTAATGGGAAGGTAAAGGAGGGAACAGAAGTCTACAGATAATGAATAATGAAGATAATTCCTTTCATTTCTTTCACATAAAAGATATGAAATGAAAAAAAGTATGTGAAACTGGTAACAGAGAATTTATAGTGTATACAAGTTAACCTGTGGCACACACCGCCACATGATATTGGAGGCAGAGAGCTAAACAAGGCTTCAGGAAAAACGCCTGAGACGCATAGAAGAACGATGGCAGGAATCCAAGTTCCATTACAGTGAATAAAAATACTGAATGAAAATACACCCTTCTGCAGCAGGGCACACGTCAGCCTCTGACTGGCAACACTCAGGAAGACTCTTCTCAAACTTGTTCTCCAAAAGGTTTTTTTTTGTTTTGGTGAGGTTTTTTTGGCATCTTCCTTCGAAGTCTCTGAAAACTGACCACTGTCAGAAGAAACAGGACAGTCTCGGTGTTTCATTCAGTGCAGCAACTACTACATTGTAAGCAGTATATAACAAAACTATTCTTAGCATGCTACCAGGAAGGTACTTAGTTCTCAATGTCAACAATTCAAAACATCCTTCAAAAACAAATCTCTAAGTCTCCTACTGCTCAATTCTGTGATCATGCAGAAGCGGGGACAAAGCCAAACTGAGGTTATTGATAGGCACAGCAGGGGAGGGGAGGGGAGAACTCCCGAGAGCCTGATTCTTAGGAGAAAATTCATCTTTCTAACTCTACACTGAGCCATCACATTCATTCACGCCCAGCCCACCACCTCCAAACTACCAGTGACCACAATCCAAGTGACCATCCCCTCCGAAAACAGCAGGGAAAGCCAACTTTATTTCAGAGCTCCTCCCCACCTCATCCCCTTACCACTAGCTGTTTTTCTAATATAAACACACATGTACATACACAGGTGTATAAAAATATATCTAAGGCTGAGTTGGAAGGTTTTAGCAGAGTAGAAGGGAAAATAAATAAATAAACGTCAAGGTCTGCGTGTATTCAACAAATAAAAGCAGAATTATATAAAAGCAACAGCTAATAAAAAAGATTGTTCTGTGCTGTGTTTTCCATCTTTCCAACCATTATAGGAATAAAATTATCCACTGAGAAGATAGAAAACCTTTTTCAGAACTAATACAATTAAGCTTTATTACACTGTTTCAAGTACATTTCTCTCCTCTCCCTTCTAGCCCCCACCTTCTCCCACTCCAATCTAGACTAACGGTTGGAGGCATTCTTCTATTTTATTACCAGCAAAATGCTAGTGTTTAAGGGTCAGAAACTATCTAGTGTATCAAGAGAGGAAGGAAAACCTGTCCTTTTTATCTACTTGCTTTTGTACACGTAAGAACTAGAAAACAGTTTCTATGCAGCTCTGCAGTTTGAATAGGACTCTGGGCAAGCCACCTTACACCCTGAGAAGATCCAGCGCTAAAATATCCACCACCTTGTTTAAAAAGTTACCCTGCAGAAAGGGACATAGACCTGAAAAGGGAAACACAAAATACAACAAAAGACTTCAAAAAGAGGACAATGCAGCCTGGACACAAACTTCTCCCCACTCCTCTATCCACAAAGGACAGACACACATACAAATTTTCCCTGCAGTTTCCGCTTCATGAAACCAGATCTGGAGAGAAGAATATAATAGAAGCACACAGCATGAGACCAAGAAATTGCAAAAATTCCCTTTGCGTATGAACATATGGACAACTGTGATAATTAGAACGATAGCTGCTAGATTGTTTGCAATTTCACTGAACAATCCCCATTATCTAGAAATAGAATTTAAAAATCTGAATGCAACACTGAGTGGTAGTTTTAATAGTTTATTTTTTAATGAATTGTATGGATTAAAGTGTTGCAAAATTGTATCATGTAAAATTGCTCATGGGCATGTTTTACCATCAACGGCTTTAAAAAAAAAAAAGCTGTATGGACAATCATGCAGTAGCTGGAAATGGATGTGCCAATAGTTTTGTACCATTTCTATAATCTGTAATTTTCCCATGTTCCATATTCACGATCATGCTATATGTTGGTAGTAAAACCGATTGATTTCTCTGTCTCTTTACAACCCACCTTTTCCATTGTTTGCATTTCTTTTTAGTCACATAACACAACTACAAGTCAGATGTATGCAACTCCCTGTCAGGAAGTCTAATTGCTTCAAATTGGAGAAGATTATTCTCTATATTTATTAAAAAATAAAGACTACTTATAACATTATTTCATTTTGCCAGGAAGTGAAAAACGCATTAGTTCGTAAGGAACAGCATGGCTGCTCCTATTTTTATGGCATCAATTTTTAAAAACTCATCATGGTAAACAATTAAACAGAGAAGCAAATCCCACGTTTAGGGGAGAGATTCAAATCCCTAAATGGATTTTCAAAGGTCATTTCAGGCTTAAAAGATGCTTGACGGTGTCTCTTTAAATCACATTCATTTCAAAGGCTTATCCAGCAAGAAGCAGGCAGTGCGCTGCAGCACCCCCCGTTGAACTGTCGGGCTCCCCAGAGAAAAATTAATAATACAACTTTAATTCATATTTATAGCAAGATTTGTGTTCGTTTTTTTCTTTTAATTTAGGAAAGGATTTTTAACAAAAGGACTTAAAGAAAGGGGCATTTGGTTTTTTGAACTTAGCTTTCACCTCAACCCCATGGTGAAAAAGAAAATAAAGTTTGAATTACTTTATTACAAAAAAATCATCCAGTTAAAACCCCCCTCCCTTAACTTTCCAGTGCAAGTTCTTCAAAAGATTTGCTTTGTACAGCTTTGTCATCACTCAACTCTGTAAGGGGTGGGGGGCAGACCTATACTGAGAGCTGACAGTTCCAGGTTTCTGCACAATGCTTCTTGTTTCTCTGCTCTTTGGATCCACACCGACCTGCATCCAATCCCATTAGTATTCAGATGCCACAAATAAAAGACAACTTAGCCTTACCTTCCTCTCAATGCGGGCCAACTGCTCTTTATAGAAGGCCTCTTGCCGCTTCAGCTCTGCCTCCCTGCCTTGCAGCTCGATGGCCTGGGAAGAAGAACAAAAGAACATCAACAGAAGAAGAAATTAAAAATAAAAAGTGTGAGTGCAAGGAAAGCACGTGGGATGCAGACTGGAAGGAACCAAAACCATCATTGCTCGGGACCAGTGTATGGGATCCCTCTCAGTGGAACTACAAACATTCGTATTGCAGTTCATTTTGGATTATCCCCACAAGTTTGAAATACTCTTATTGGTAACATACTCAAACTCCCAGCCTTGATTTTATTTCCCTTATTAAATGAAAACCTATAGTCATAGAAAGGTGGCACCTTCCTATTGTCTTTTTCAGAACTCAACCTTATCTAACTGTTTGTCTTCCACAAATTATGATGTTTATTACTCCCCTTCAACGTCCCTCACCTTACCTTAAAAATAAACTTCAAACCTCCACTTTATAAACACTTGCCCCTTGGAGTGTCAGAAAACTTCTATGAGATTTAAGAGACCCCACACACTCATGAGGAAGACCCAAACCAGAAATCTGTGTTGTAACATTTTTATAGCAACACGCACTCTCACTGCCCAGGCATTTCCTTTTACCCAGATACACAGGACTACCCTGATGCTTCAGTACTCTCCACGCTCTCTGTGCATATACCGCCAGCACCCCCAAAGTTCCTCTGGCTGGGTGCTGCAGATTTGGAGGGGCCACGGGTGTCAAAGAATTTCTCTTCCATCCTCCAAAGTATAAGCGTGACACTTCCAAACCAGCCAGCTTGGTACACAAGTGCATGCTTAAGCGTAGCCTGGTCGTCAACTAAACAATGATCAATTGTGTGATTACAGCAGCACCTTTTGCCTTTTCGCTCTTTACAACCAGCAGCACTTCATTGCATTCCCACTCCTAATCTGAACTAGCATTAAGAAAACATGGCATTGATGGACCCGAACCAAACCTTTTAAGCTTAAAAATAATAAGCAACAAAAGCAAGAAAAATGGCACTTGTTTTTCTTCCCCCATCCCACCCCAAAATCTCTGGGGCCACATAAGTTATCACCAGGCAGGAAGACCTTTCAGATCTAGAATTATTAGTCTGTTTAACAAGAACACAAACCCTGCCAATCTATAGCATCCCAGCAGCATTGCTCTAAACTTTTAATGATGATGGCACAATCACAGAAAATGCTGGTCCCAATATGATTAAGCAGCTGGGACAAACATCCTCGTGGGCTCAGACCTGTCATTTTACGGCCAGCAGCCATTGTTAATGAGAAAAATCACATCTGAAAGCCAGTTGCTGTGTATTTCCTTCTGTCTACTCCCCTGCTGATGGGAATACAGTGGTATAATAGGGCTTAGAAGAGATTTTAAGCTAGGCAGTGAGGGACAGTTGATAAGCAAGCAAGAAAAGAAGCAGGAGCACATGAAATAGGGAAATTGCAGGGGTGAGGCGGTGTCTGTTTGTTTGTTTTAAAGGAAGAAGTAATATTTTGGTTCCCATGTTTGTCATCCAGCCAACAGGGCCAGAGCAAGGCACAAGCACTATAGACTCACATCTAAATCCCCTTGCTCTCAAAGGCACTCGATTAAAGGCAAAATCTCTGGCTTTGGTTTAAACAGAGCTGCTATATATCTTCCAGCCCACAAACCAGCTGAAAAAGGATGGGAAAGGGGATGAGAATCAGCTGCCTCATACACGTAGCCTGACCAAAGAGATACCTCAGCAACAATGGGGGTACTGACGGGCACTCTGCAAGTGCCAAAATTATTACTACTTCTGTGGTAAGAGAACCAAAACTATCCTTCTGAACCAATATCCATCTTCTATACAGGAAAGCACTAAGCAACTCCAACTGAAATGAAACAGATGTAAGAAGGCAGGGAGGTCTGGTGGATGACCAAAGGAACCTGATTCTCCTGCTGATTTTCTGCATAACACCCACAAAATCAGATTACTAAACAAGTGATTTGTATTTCCTTAAGGAGAAAATAAGTAAGGAAAAGAAAGAAGAGTAACATAGTACTGACCTCTCTACACAATTCAGATGGAAGGTGATTTTGATGTCAAGTGTATTTCAAGAAAAAGAAAGAAGAAAGAGTAAAAAGATAACTTAAAAATGCAAGAAAGTTTCTGCTTAATCTAAATAAATTAATTATGTGGCATTGCTACTCTCCTAAAGTAGCAGACTATTCTGCAAGCACAAAACCAATACCTGTAACAATACTGGTGAGCAAGAGGCGTTATTCTGTTTCTTGCAAGACACAGATTGACATCTCTAGAAGGAAACACAATCCTAATACCTAATCTCTCAAAGGGGGTGCTGAGATGCAGACACATTAGAGGTGTACTGATCTGCATAATGACAACCCATGAAGTCCCAAGCAGACCAGACTGGAGGCTGGGTTGCCCAGTGAATAATGCCTCCACACCAACGCACCCTGCAGCAGACAGACATTCCGTTAGTGACTTCCCTAGGGTCTTGCAAAATTGATGTCAAACAATCAAAACAGGATCTCCTAACTGCAGACTACGACCTCAGTATACTCCCCATTCTTCTCCCTAAGTAATTTCTCCCATATTATCTCCCATTGCGTCCCACTTACCACCTGTAAGTTATACGATGAACCAGAGGTTGCAGAGAAAACTTTTACTCTCAACTCAAACATATTTTCAATGCCTTGCTTGCTTTCAAGAGCTGCTGCTGTTTCAGTGCATTGAAGTATACAGGGAAACATTCTATTTGTGACAGATCTGCTTGAAAGTTGCTTTCTGTTTCCCTCTATCCCCAGCTGTTATTACTAGAAACTTTAGTACACTTTATGAAGATGTTTGAAGTGTGAATGGTACAGCCAGAGCATGTGTCATTTGAAACATTCACTGTTCCAAACTGGGTTAGGCAACAAGGGACATTTTATATGAATACAGGATATTTATCAAGAGTTCCTCTAGTCCTGATGCTTATTCCCTACCTGAAAGCAGAAGCCTGTGATGTCCCAGACAGAACTGGCTGCTGTGGAGATGACTACAATTTCACTGGGGACTGAGATTGCAGGTGCCAAACAAAGCATCAGATACACTTTTCACATAAAGCCGTTAGAACTAAAGAGGGAAGGAGAAGGGAAGACATGCACGATAACACAGTGGTTTGAAAATCACGTATCCAAAAGCTGCATTTCACATCCACACTGCAGAAGTTACATCTGAGCTTGAATATATCATGCAAGAGATGACCAAAGGCCAGAGATGACATCTAAGAAGCTGCAGCGCAGAACACAGCAGAGTGTGGGCTACAAGAAGTACGAAGACAGGAAAAAAAAAAACCAGAGGGCGGGGAGGAAGAGCATAGTTAGTTGCAGAGCACACAAGTGCAGCTAAAACTTAGAAAAGAAGCAAGGGACAGTGCATATTTGTAAAAGAGAACGTATGCAATAGGCAATTGCCCTCTGTATGAAAACTAGATATAAGATATATTTAGGAAATGCTCAACAATTCCCTGTGATGATGTCAGAAGTTGCAAGCATTGCATTCTCACAAAAGGACAGTGAAGGTACGCTACTAGCACGCTACTACAGCTTCCACGGGCATGGATCCATGGACTGGATGGGGGCTCTTTCAAATTCTTCCTAGGTTTTACCTTTACACTTTTTCCACAGCCCGACATTTTTCAGGTGACCTCAGAGCTGCTTTGAACAGCAGGAAAGAGCTAGGGTAGAGTCACCTGCGGTTCCCTGCCACCTCCTCTCCCCTAAGTAACCCATTTAGAAACAAACAGTGGGAGCACATCTCCAGAGCTACGCATTGCACGCTGGCTCAACTAAAGAACTCAAGTACCAGCCTGACAGCTGACAGGCAGGCCAAAAGAAATATTTTACAAGCCGCTTAATTGAAGTAATGAAATATTATTGGTTCATTCCCTATGAACAAAGCCAGACACTCTTAGCCCCGTCCTGAACTGACACCAACAACCAACACATCAGACTGTGCAACTGATCTCCTAGAGCTGGGCTTCACTCTAGCTACAGCCATTCACGATTAGCTTTGGCTTTGCCCCCCAGGAAATATCACCAGATTTTTATTATTTTTAATCACAGTCCCTTCTCATCCTCTTGTTAAACATGAAAACCAGGGAGGAAATCTGCTTGAAAAAATGGGTTTCTTGGCAAGGTCAGATTACAGTAGGGAATGCGGCACCCAGGAATAAAGTGCAGCAACAGCACAGCCACAGCTGAGGGCTACCATCAGGCTGTCTCCCTCTGCGGTACTGTTGGGATTCTAGGATTTGGGGAGAGGGCATGGAGAAGACTCTATTGGAGGGGAAAAAAAACCCATCTCAACCCTGTCTCTGCAAAGGGCAAGTCAAGCTAGAAGGAAAGGTCCATACCTCAATCTATAAAGAATATCCTCAAAGGCAAGTCACAGCATTTGGCAAGGTTATTGCAAAAATATTTATCATCTTGGCAAAACACGTTCACCAGTCACAGACGAACTAGTGAGATGACGCCTAGAGAATCAGTCAGAGGCAATCCAGGGAAAGAAGCTACATGGATAAAGGAAAGGCCCTTAAGTCTCTATCAAATGCCTTGTTTCTACATCATCCTGTCTTTGCTGAGAGGAGTTACCAGCTTCCCCCAAAGGTATCCAGTAACATCTCCGCAGCAGCACAGCAGGGATGTTTTGGCTGAGTACCTCAGCTTGCCACACTCCACAACTGCAAATTCTTATACCTCATGCTTTCCCATGTCTCTTCCAGTCCTGGTAGCAGTCCAGGTGGCAGGGGAGAAAAACGAATGCTATTAAAGGCTCCAAGACTAGCAGAAGGAATTGAGAGCAATGCACTGAAGAACAGAACTAGCTCCAAAATTAGCCAACTGGCATGTTCCTCACCAAGCCTAAAGGGAATGGCAGAGCCGAAAGGGCAGCACCGAAACAGCAAGAGGCAGCTTACGCACATCATGCCTGAGACTGAACAGCAGAACTTCACAGAGAGGCTTGCACCAGACAAGTGACCATGGGGGAGCCCTGACTCAGCCTCCACTTGCATCAGCAGAAATATCACCACTATGATGGAGTCACCTGCAGTCACTATCGCAGACACATGAGGCCTACAAAATCGCCTGCTTTTCGTCCTTTCTGTCATTCTGTTGAAGGCAGGATACTGGGTTTTGTTTTGTTTTAGAACCCAGATGCGGACTCACGGCCTTAAAAAGCAGCACTGGTGTAACCTTCATTTCCTCCTGTTTCTGCTACTCTCGTAGCCAACAACACACATCACCAGATCAAGTTTGGTTTCAGCAGCTGTAAGCTACACAAAAGGAACCAGTGAAAATCTTTATGGAGGAAATAATATGCAATTTTCTAGCTGAACACCTTTTAAAATGTAATGACAGAAAATAAAATCCTGCATCTGTGCTCAGCAATAACAATCTGTATGCGTGCAGTAACAACATGACACTTGGAATAAGCAAGATCCAGACAAAAAAGAGAGCTTACCCAGGCGTCCAAATCCGCAGGCTTGGAATAAAGAGAGTGCAAGAGAGAAAGGAAGGGAAAGAGAAGAAAAAAGAGAAATCAGTGATTTATGGAGGCCGCCTGCTGCTGCACAATATAGCTTTTAGGATGACAAGTTTAGAAAAGTTCCTTAAAAATGACAAGCATCTTAAACAGTGCAGTGCTGTCCCCTGTTGGGAACTGTGCTATTAAAGCAAAACAAAAGCACATGCACCCCCAAAAATGAAAACAAAACAAAACCCCAGAGACCGCTGTAGGATTGCCCTTTAGGGTGGAAACTAAGGGAAGACAGCCGCGGAGAAGCTGGTTTCAGGGAGTCATGCAAAGAGCTGCACAATGTTAGAGATGCTGATAGCCAAATCGTGCACCAATGAACGTGGCAACGCAGGACGTACTCAAAAGGAGACGGCCAACAACTGTGCTGTGTCCAAATTACCTGCAAAGAACAAGTATCCTTTCGCAAGGGCATTTTTGAATGCACAAGCTGACCTACATAGCAAGTCGTCGTCTTTAGTGGACAATTTCAAAGAGTGCTTCCTAACAGAATGCCAGTTGACTGATCAGATTTCTAACCAGATCCCTCTTCATACGCAATTGGATATACCTTCCAAGTGCTCGGTCCAAACCTCTGCCAAATCCAAGCTGCCTTCACCTGCTCCTTCTTTTGTCAGCAAGCCTATTTAAGTATGAAGACAAGCAGGCTGCAGCATCACTTCTTGTTTACTTAATACTACTTTTTACTTAACACTGTAACGCAGCAGCAGCAAAGCAAGCACAAGATGATAAACATTTCATGCCCGTAACCACCTCCTTCTGAAGCCAAGGCATTTATGAGGCAGCCACAGTTCCCATTTGTTGTCAAGGGCTGCAAGCCTTCCCTGCCTCTCAGGGCAACACTCCATCAGCAGCACGTTCGCTAAGCAGGAACTTCAGAAAGGCTGGCCTTTTTTATTATGATTATTTATTTGAGGGGAGCTGACAGGGCAGGAGGAACTTTCCTCTTGGTCATAGTTCAGTGCCAGAGGGAGCAGACGGTGGAGTGCAATATGTTTATGGGATCGGCCATCATTTTAATGGCACAGGGCAGCTACTTCAGGTAACTGAGGGATGATGTGTCATCAGCTGTGTGCATCGTCCATCCTCACCCTTTGCAACAGCTGAGAGGGCTGCAACTGAGCACTACTGTTCAACGGGGGGAAGGCAATTCCCCCCTTGCTGCAGACAGGTTTTACATAGCAGCATTGAGTCCTTGGCCAAAGAAACCAATACACAACAGGTGTTCACCGGTAATCACTGACCAATCGTCACAAAAGCCTGATTTGAATAACATTTTTCTTCCTGCTGAATTTTTTTTTTTTTAACCAATCGGGACAGATGTGCTTAGGTTTGTTTTTTCAGTTTAGCAATTGCAATGCTGTCCATCCTCAGCAGATGGACAGGGGGAACAGAGGGCTCTTTATGGTGCGTGTTATTACTTCAGCAGGTAGGTCATCCACACCAATAGCTCTTTACCGGATTTACACCTGTCATCCCTGGGGTGCCTAAGCCATTAACTGCCACATTCCTGATGGACAAACACTTGCACGACAAAATGAACAAGAGGTACTAACTCAGTGGCACTGGACAGTTGCTGAGAAGAGAGCAAGGAGATGGAACCAGCTCTATCACTGAGAGGTGGTCCCCCTTACACCCCTATAAGATTTAATGCACAATAGCAGAATAACAGTTTTAAGAAAAATAACATTGTCACTATGCACCGGGCATTTCTACTGCAGGTACTGCCAAAGGCTTTAATTTTGTCACCTTTCAGGAGGGGGGAAAATTATTACTCCAAGAATAGACAGATAAACTCCACTGAATGGAAACAGGAAAATTAAAACAGGCGTAGATGCAGTAGGACATATTGCTGCATTGGGAAAAAATAACTACATTTGGCGTGAAGTATGGAGTAAAGAAAATATAATAATAAAATAATACAAAAATGAAAACTCAGGAGGGCTACTGGTTTAAGTTTTGTTACCTTTGCCAAGATTTCTTAGCAGAGCTGCATTTACCAACACTGACTGATAATAAAAGACACAGCATGTCCACAAATATTTTCAAAGCTTAAGTAAACTGTTTAAGAGATGAGCAGTATCTGGGTTCCTTGCTTCTTAACTGAGTGAGTTTCACTTCCAGCGCCCAGCCTGGGGCTTGTAAGCTTTATGATCCCTGCCATCTTATAGCACCCTTGGTCAATACTGCAATACTGTTCTGCTAAAACAAGGGTTAAATTTCTTTTCCCGGTAGCCCACGAGATAGCAATCACAGGAAGCTGAATAAATTCTGGACTTAATCATTTGGGGTCAAAACCAAACCAACATATCCCTTCTTGACAGTGGGATCAAGTGCACCCTCAGCAAGTTTGTGGACAACACCAAGCTGAGTGGTGCGGCTGACACGCCTGAGGGACAGGATGCCATCCAGAGGGATCTGGAAAAGCTCAGGAAGCGGGCCCATGTGAACCTCATGAGATTCAACAAGGCCAAGTGCAGGGTCCTGCACCTGGGTCGGGGCAACCCCCAGTATCAATACAGGCTGGGGGGGTGAAGGGATTGAGAGCAGCCCTGCCGAGAAGGACTTGGGGGTATTGGTGGATAAAAAGCTCAACATGAGGCAACAGTGTGCACTCACAGCCCAGAAAGCCAACCATATCCTGGGCTGCATCAAAGGAAGCGTGGCCAGCAGGTCATTCTACCCCTCTGCTCTGGTGAGACACACACCCCCCTACTCCCCCACAAAGTACTGCATCCAGCTCTGGAGCCCTCAGCACAGGAAAGACATGGACCTGCTGGAAGGGGTCCAGGGAAGGGCCACAAAATAACCAGAGGGCTGGAGCACCTCTGCTGTGAGGACAGGCTGAGAGGGGTTGGGGTTGTTCAGCCCGGAGAAGAGAAGGCTCCAGGGAGACCTTACTGTAGCCTTTCAGTACTTAAAGGGGGTCTACAAGAGAGATGTGGACAAGCTTTTTAGCAGGGCTTGTTGCGGTAGGACAAGAGGTAATGGCTTCAAACTAGAGAGAGCGACTTAGATTAGATAGAAGAAATACATTTTTTTACACTGAGTGTGGTGAAACACTGGCTCAGGTTGCCCAGAGAGGTGGGAGATGCCCCATCCCTGGAAACATTCAAGGTCAGGTTGGACGAGGCTCTGAGCAACCTGATCTAGTTGAAGGTGTCCCTGCTCATTGCAGGGGGGTTGGACCTTTAAAGGTCCCTTTCAACTCAAACTATTCCATGATTCTTGACTGTACCAGAGAGAAAAAGTTATTGAAACAGGATCTCAGGCCAAACCAGCAACCCCTGTCCTAGGTATTTATACAGGGAAAAAGATACAGTCCACTCGGAGAAGGCTCTGGTTAGATGCTTGGGAATTACATAAGTAATGCGTCTGTGATTTCAAGAACTTCACATTTGAGCACTGATTCTTCAGGTGGGGCTTGCTTTCCCACACGTGTATCAACAGCCCAGCTTCCAATGAAATCATGAACAGCACCAAATTAGTATTTCACACATACAGACTATTTCCAGCATCTTTTCCCAACCCCATACACCGCATCATTCATACACGACTATCATAACGGGCACACCATTCATGTCTGTCATAGTCTAGGCAAACAAAAATGGCAGTAAGCAACCAAAACAGTTCTGCAATTGTGGGGCAGTGGGGAAAGGGATCAGCATGACAAAGCAGCAGCCTTAGGAAGGGCAATACCTTTGCAACCTGACTGGAACCAGCTTCACCCCAGATGTCCATTACCTTGCCACGCTCATTAACTCTGTCATATAACTTATTTCACTACAGCGTGACCAATGACTCAGGAATTCAGACTACCAGCTTGACAGAGATCTCCTACTTAAGAACTCAAAACAGAGTATTTTTAGGGGCACTGCCAACTTTGGGAGTGGAAGATAGAGTGGGAGATGCGAGAAATGAGAGGCAGCAGGTGCCCAAAACCCAAGACAGCTGCTGGCAACAACTTTTGCACTCATGTCAGTATCTGAGAGCTCTGCAGCACATATTCTAACATCTTGATGACCAGACGTCATCACTGAATGAGCAAAGAGTCATTTCTTCTTAAGGCAATAATCCAACTCTAAACTTTTCCACGATGATAGGAATTGAAGCATTTAAAGAATATATCTAGACACTCGGTATCCACTCCAGACCCTTAAACACTTCCAGTTTAGTGGAAAATTGAAGCAGTATCAATATTAAATGTAATGAGAGTCAGAGATATAACCAACTGACAAGGGAGAAGAAGCAGAAGAGACACTGAACAGCAATCAATTTTGAGGAAAGGCTGTGATGAAATTGCTCAAGTCTAATGTATACAGAGCATACAAAGCTCTATAAACATGAAGATGGGAGGCAGCAGCAAGGCCCTTTGCCCTTTTATGATTCAGGGACAACTGCACTTCTAATACTTATGACATTGCTGCAAATAAGTTTGCAATGCTGACAGTTGACAGTTTTCATTTAAAACAAAATAAAGAGAAACCTGTTTTATAAAATCGAAAGTAAGCTACCTGCCTTCATTGCCTGCTTTAATACTTCAGCCCATCCCCACATTCTCATTCTCCCATCACTACTTCTACACTGGCATACATACTACAGTTTTCATTTTGTAGACTGCCAACAGACAAGGCATTCAACGTCTATAGAAATCTCGCAGAGTGTAGGCTCTCTAGAGATGATGCTCGAGATGCTTATTTCTGATAGCGGGAGAGTCAGCAACTCCCTCCTAAATTTTTACCTCCTTGCTTAAATTCCTACTCTGCCTGTTAGACATCAGAATCTCCAAGTCCCTGACCAATTTAGCAAAAAAAAAAAAAAAAAAGTAAAAAATCTCAAGAGAGGGCATCATGAAATTCTATATTAATTATGACTTTGTACCCCAGAATGTATCTCACACCCTACTGAGTCAATAAGGTATTTTCTCATAAAGCTAGAATCGAAGGCCACCCAACTCTTCTTGGATTATTTCTAGCCCATAATCATTAATACAGACTCCCATTATGCTAGCCTAAGGGTGGCATATGGCTTTCTAGGGATAGGACAGACGGGGGAAAATAACAGTTACGCATGCCTACATCCCAATCTCATTTCTGTGCATGCATATGGGGACATAGCTTTCTCTTGCCAGAATCTTAAATACCAAATATATTAGCTTCCGAGTCAAACATAGTACTTCAAACACAACCACTGTTTTGCAAAAAATCAAGATGACATGCATAATCAACCCATGTGCCTCCAAGCAGTAAAAATGATGAACCATGTGAGTTCTGAAGGAATTCCCTTCCCACGCTTGCTCTCAGACACTACATGCAATTTTTACCTGCCACTGAACAAAACAGACCTTTACAGGCAACAGCCAATGGATACAGGTTTAGTATAGTACAGTGAATATAGAGTTCCTGACACAAGATTAGAAATCTGATTTCTTTTTATTTAAAAAAAGATTATCTCAAATACTACACAGTTTAAGAGAAATACAGTTGACTTCGGGGCTGCTTTTTGATACAGGCAAACACTGTCTTAATTACATGGCTGAGCAAGAGAATTCTTGAAAGCCTTCACTCATGGTCACGCATCCCCTGTCAGTCTCTGAATCCTACTGCAGGTGGAAAGTCAGGTGCACTTTCAAACATCACAGTTTACGTCTTTACCCACTTTGACAGTCTCGTAAATTTTCCTCTTCCCCCTGCTCTTTCATCCCAGACACACAGAGAGCTCGCTTCACACAGCATTACAGGGTCATCGTCTTTCTGAGGGCAGAATCCAACCTAGCAGTTTGCCAAGACGCATGTGGGAAAGACATACACTAATCAACATTTAGTATAAACCAAGTGATTCCAAAGCCTTACAGAGAGGACCACAAAAAGCACAGGGTACTCAAGTGAAAATAAATGGTCTGGGCTAGTACACATACACAATCAGGCTTGTAGTAAGGTGTTATTTATGGAGTAAAGTGGAGTCAAAATATGTAGAAAGATACTACAGGCTGCCAAGGAAAGAAAAAAAAAATATAGAAGCGAGGAACTTAACCACAATCTCCCTCATTTCTATGATCACTACAGAGCGACAGGCAGTCAGCACTAAATTTCCCTGCAACCAGTTCTGAAAACATACCTCGGTCTTTGCCTGCAGCATTCCCTACGTCCTAGGCCACAGTCAGCGTTATGAAAAGGCTGCCAATTAAGTTGTGGTTTTGAGCTATAGGCAAAATGTCCACTAGAGACTCTGATTCTTGCTTCCAAAGCACTTGCAACCCACTGTGTGTTTTAGGAAGAGAATATACTGGTTCTCAGATACACGCACTCTCGGCGCCTCACAAGGCTGTGATCAGAGAAAATGCTGCAAGGCAGTGCCTTTTAATGAAGTCCGAGTGTATCAAAATGAAATCATCTGCAAAAAGAAGAGTGTAGATTCAGCAACAACAAGGATTTCGGGCTACTGTAAAACTGTATTCTTGATTTTTGCATTGCAGTCTCCAGGGCACGATTGCATCAAGAGCAACTTGCAAACCCATGTCACTGCCAGCAAAGTTTTGATTTCCATTTGATAGGCCAATTTGCAAACAGTAGTTTTCCACATTGTGCAAGTGCTTAACGTTTGTAAGAACTACAAGAACTCAATGCTGATTCGATGACACCACTTAATGGGCAATGCAACACACTCTTGCTCAAGACAGATGGCTTGGAAGAATCAGGGGCGGTGAGAGAACACTCTCTCTTTTCTACAGGGGAGCGGTACCGGGTAGTCTCTCAGCAAGGATCACAAACCCGGTGTTGCTGCTGTCAGAGGGTATAGACCGGGTGCAGCAGTAACAAGCAGTTTGAGGAATTTTCCTTGGGAAAAAAAAGAACATTTCACTCTCAGTGGAGCTCCTGAAGCTCAAAAATGATGTCACATGCTAAGGAACCAGAGAAGTATTTACTCCTGGACCTTTTAATCAAAAGCAAGAAGCTTGAAATTTAGCTTTAAAATAGCGTATGCTCTAAATATAGGAGCCAGATGACCTGACAGAGCTAAGAGTCGTGCTTCATGAGTTTGCAAATTGAAAGAGTCAATCCAGCTCAGAGTAGCACAGTACCCTAAAGACAGATTGCTGTATTTATTGTACTAGATACTATTTACAAACATATCTCCACACTGTTTGCTCTCTAATTATAGTTGGGGCACATAAAATCATTTACTTTCTGTGAGCTCTTTTTGTATGCTATACCTCCAAAGTCAATGAAAGTAATTTTAAGAACCTGTAGACTGATTTATTGATCAAATAAGTTGACCGGTGTAATAGACTAGAAATAACCATACAGGAAAGTGATTTGATAAATATTCCTGGAGACTAGTCACTACACACACTGGAAATCAGGGAAAAATAAACCCTCAAAGGCAGGTTCAGGCTTTTTTTAGAATCTATATTAATAGCGAGCCCTAAAACTTCATTCCTTATGCAGGCCTGCTTGGTTAACTGCACTCCCCAAGCAAACGTCTGAGATAACTCTGTGCAATCCAGTATTAGCCATCAAATTCAGCAGAAGCAATTGGCAGAAGTTCAGCTCCTATTACCAGAAACAACGTGAGAAGAAAGAGGAAGGGGGGCAGGAGGGAGTGTCTTGTGCAAGAGTTTGAAGCAGGAAAGGGGTACTTCTATCTGACCAAGGCCATGGGGCGGAAGGAACACAGGTGGAGACCATCACCCACAGGCAGCTTCTAGTGATTCGGGCAGTTTTCCAGTGATTCTGTGGTGGGACTTCACCACAACTTGCACCAAGCTCCAACAGCAAGGAGCAGATTATGCCCCTGGCCAGCACCAAAAATCATAAGCCTCATCTCTTAAGTATTCGTTGAGATGGCCTATTTCTTTTTCCCTGTGGATTTGATTCTGATTTAATGAGGTTTTCAATGAAACATGTTGGCATCTTATCATAAAACTAAGCTGAACATAATTTGTACTCCTTTACACGGTCCGCTCAGTTGCATGATCTGCCAACCAACTCAATCAAGAGGCAAATTAGGATACAACTCTGTTGCATAAGAGTGGTTTCCTAAGAGGCAGGGGCCAGGTACGCTAACAAAAAGCAGGAGGGAAAGGAAAAAGCTTGAGTTACCACTATTATTTGTACAGTATTTTAGATAATCTTTTGGCACTGTGGTTTTGGGAAGTTTACATTTACTCCCAACACAATAAAGGAATTAAAAGTCCAGGAATGTCAATAGTTTTTTTCCAGAAGCACAGAATTAAAGTAAGAAAAAAAAATTCAGGTGCAGAAAAAATAAATTAGCAAGATCATATTCACAGTCTCTCATAACCTCTCAGCATTTTTCAAGGTAAATGCCACGCTTATCAAAACAACCTTTAAAATAAAAAACCTTTAAATGCTTATTTATCTCATAATATTCTCCTTCCTGTCTGTCATATAATATATGTATTATACATATAAAATCAAAAGAAAAATCCATTCAAAGAAACCAACATTCCAGTGCTCCATTTTCCATTTAGTGTTGGTTATATACCCACAGAGACCTTAAAACATTTTAAAGCATCAAGCTTCCCTTCTCATTAGTACCACCATCACGTTGCTCTGAACTGTGGTCATATAACCTTTTGCACCTTTTCACTCTATTGAATCAATCTCCCCTGGCAACTTCTGGTGTGGCACTCCACTCCCCCGGCCTCCGGCTCTTCTTCCCTCACTAATTCTGTGTTCAGAACTGTAAAGCACAAAATTAGACGTTTCAAATTAAGCAAGGAGAGAGAATGAGAGAACCTTATTAAATCAACATTAGCATCAGAGTGTCTTTAAAAGAGAAACTCAATTGCAAAATATTACTCGTCTCTGTAAAGCTCTTTACATTGACAGAAATGAGACAGGCAGGAGCTGAAGTCGTCTTCCTCTGCCCCCACCTTCCTCTTCACGCTGGTCACAGCGCTTGAGCAGTAAGAGCAGGATCCTTTTCAGACCACAGCCCCAGAGGAAGCAGAGCTTACCTTGAAATCACAAGCACTGGAACTGCCAAGTAAAAAGGACAAGACCTATTAACATGATGTTGGGAGAAAAATAAACACACACGCAAAAGGCGTAAACACACAAAAGCAGACTCCCTTCTCCTCCCAAGCTTTCCACAACACTGTTCGTTCTCTCAAGTCATGATAACAAGTTACAGTCAGTTCTTTACTTCTTACAACAAGGCAAAGAGCCATTGCAAGTTTTAGTTTCCATTCTCAGTCCCCAACAATCACAATTACTGACATGATGGCGATGATCAGCACATTCTCTTCCAAAACACGACTGTTTGAATGTGAACCTCCAGTTCGCAGCCAGATATGCTTAAACTCCTTTTCAAGAGAAGTCACTGAAGTAGCATACCATTCCCCCTTGCTGGATAATTAGACATGTTGTTAAAGCTAGAGATCACCTCTGAGCCTATGCGGTCTTTAAACATAACTTTCCTTGGCACTTCCTGAACAAGGGTTGATATTTGCACCCCGTGTCAACAGAATGAGTGTTCACGCTTTACACCACTGTGCACCAGGCTACGTACTTGCCTGTTGGGCTGCCACCTAAAATAGGGGGTGTCTCGGCAGTATCTTGTAGGAAGAGCTTATAATGTGTGCTGTTAAGGAGTACTATGGAAATAAACCCTACTACAAGTGCAAAAAATATTTTCAAAACTATTTCAATTAATAAAAAAAACATAAAAATCAGTGTTTAGAGTATCCATTTACCTAGGCAATATTACCCTAAGGGCAAGCAAGATATGAAGCTGAACTCCTGATGACAAAACAAAGCTTTCAAAGCATTTTTGGGCAAAACAGACGTTACTTCTACAGAAGTGGAGGCTGAAGCTTTGACTGCTCCAGTCCTACCACGCAATGGAAACTCCCGTATCAGCCTGATACGACTGAAAACTCTGCATTTTGTAGATGGGATTCCAAGTGCAGACTCTCCATACCAATAAAGCAGCACTCGGAGGAGCCAGGGGTGCTGGCATCTCTGATACCTCTTCAGAGACATAATAGAAGTGCCCAATGAAAGGGTCCAATGAAAACAAGCAATTTACCATTCAATTATAAAAGCTGAAAACCAGGGAAAAACAGAAAAGTCAGAACGAAGCACCAAACCTGCAGTCTTCAGGCTGCCCTCAATGCCTTTTCAGGCCAGTAAGAACTCGTTACCAAAATATACTTAACTGTCTGCTACATTCCCTTTTTCCAGGAAAGGACAACACTAAGCGAAAATTGAAAATGTTTTTTCTGTTCTCTGCTGCAGCTAATTTTCCTCTAGCCTTTGCCTATCAGTCTGACACTGAACGAGAAGCAGCCTCCCATCACCTTCAAGTTTCATCCCTTTGCCTTCAACCATACTGATGGATGTCTAAACAGAATGGTAAATACAAGGGGCTTATGAATTTAGGTGGTAAACATAGTGATCAAAATTAATAAACTGGTATCCCTAAATATGAACACATTAGTTCATGGGATGAGAGAGAGTTCTCCTGCAAGGCCCTCTTCTCTTGTACGCAAAACACCAAGAATGTCAAAATGGAGGAGTATCACTTCAGCCTAAAAAAAAAAGCACTCTAATTTCAGAGTGTTCACTAGGTAATGGAGTCTGGTTTTCCACACATACCAAGTAATTAGTTCACACTCACATACCCAACACTTTCAGCTCTTTAGTGCCCCCATTCTGAAAATTTTTCAGGAAACAGTCAACGTTTGCCAGCCGCACAAAATGTACAACTAAAAGAAGAAACAGTGGAGACAACTTTTGGGCGACTTATGCCATCTAATTCTGGTCCTTACAAATCATAAGTCAATTTGATAACTCACCGTATACCAACCCCACAAGCAAACAATGAAATACGTAGGTATTTAAAACTGCTTATTACTGAAAGCTTGGAAAAGCTCTAAAAGAAACACAAAGCTTAAAACACAAAAAGCATCAAGAACCAAACAACTAGAGAGTTCTGAGGGGTTTTATTCACCATCACCTTCAAAGATCTCAGTGAGTATCAGCACATCATGACAACGCTTCTTGATATAACTACTATTCTAAGAAAACCAAAGGACAAGCAAGATGCAATAATTTGTCCTGATTCATGCAGAAAATACTAGACAGGATCATGACTGATAACAGAGACCCAAACCGCAGACGAAACCAAGATTTTCATCATCCGTGTATTTGCGCAGATTACTGAAAGGAAAACAGGCACAGTGTACTGATGCTTGCCTGTTAATATCCTTCCAAGATGGCACAATCAGAAAATTATCTCAAAAGATCCAAGTATAATGGAATGAAAGGTTACATACATTTGAGATGAAGGGAGAGCTGGAGCAGCAAAAAAGCAATCCCTATTTCATTCTTAAGTCTCTAAGGGACTCGGGAAGCAGCAGTGAATGGTGGAAAGCCATCCACCAAATCCAGGCAACTAATATTGCTTGCAGTGATTAACTCACTCTAGGTGTCAGCCTGCCACCTACTACTGTCAGTGTGGAAAATTTGCTGTAAGCACCGAGAGGATTCTGAAGAAAGGAACAGAAACACTGAAAAAGAGGCAAGACAGACACAAAACAATGCAAAGAGTCACAGCAGCCTTTCCCTTCAGTAGTAACTATTGGCTGCAGCTCTTAGCCCTCTTCTGAGACATCAGGAAAATAGACCCGTCTCATCATCGTTCAGTTTTTCAAGCAGCAAATCGGGAATTAATATTCACGGATTCTATGACATAATTGCAATTTAAAAAGGGCAATTAATCATCAGCCACACTGGCGGCTGACTTACCAGGCTGGGATCCTTTCTCTCCACACCTGCCAGCAAACTCACAGGGGGCAAAAGCATCACACATGCACAGAGCCAGGAAGTGCCATTCCCCCTCTTACCCCAACCCCACGCTTCACAGCATACGCTATGGGGGTTTTTTATTGTTTTTTCTCCCACGTGCGCTCCAGCAGAGTAATTCATCCACCCTTTCATCCAGCAGCTCCCCCACAATGCCCTCGCCGCATGGATAAGGAATGCTCTCTTCATCTTGTATCTCGCTCATGTCAGCCAAGAGAACTGAGGCAACGAGCTCCATCACCTCCGTTATGGATTTCTCCTCACCTCCCCATTTTCCTTTGTATCTTTGCATGAACTAGTATTTTTGAGAGTAACACCTCATCCCATTCCTATTTGGAAAGTATATTACAAAAGGTGAGAGCACAGCTCCAGAGAAGCAAATAACATAGGCTCATGGAAACTTCAAACCTGGCAAATGGTTTTCATAACATGAGTCCAAAAAGGCACTAAGGCAGTATGTACTTCCATGCTCTTATGGGAAGGTTTCTAAGCACGCTTTAAACAAAAGCAAAACCCAAGCAATTGTTCCGGGTATTAGTTCCGCCACTTCAAAATCTTCCTATGTGAGCATCCATTGCCAGATGTGAAAGGTATTTCAACCAAGAGTATTTAGAGAACAGACATTTGGAAATCTGTTGTTTGGAAATTTGTTGATGGTGTTCAGGTTACCAGAAATAAAGTCCTGAGACTAAATTCTTGTGGGATGAGTACATAACCTCGCTTATGAAGTACAATTCTTAATATAACATCCTTTCCTGAGTAGAAGCAAGCCATCAAACTGACCACCTTATTATGCCAGTTTACTTATCTGGAAAGTACTTAAAACACTCTGGTGACAAAACCCATAAAAATAAGCATGAGACTGACAGAAAGACTTAGAGCTCAGCAAGCTGTGAGGTCTTCAAGTGACACACTTGAGATGATGTCCTTGGGCCAAAGAAAATACACAACTGATTTCTAGGCCAAAGCATTCTTGCTCAAACAGGTGCCACTGCTGCCAGCCAAGCGCAGCAGATAGGTAGGGACTGAGGATGCAGGATGTAACACAAGCCATATGGTCCTCCCCTCCTCATTCCTGCCAGTCAGCAACCAGAAACTGCCTCCATCGCAACAATACAGGAGAAGAATTCAATGCTTTTGTATGTGAAAAAGAGTAATTTGAATCCTAAGAATTAAGCCAGGATGGAAGATGGAACACAATTACATATTGCATGTCTTGGTCACAGTTCCAAACAAAGATAGTTGTCAGAACGTCTCTGCCAGCGGATAACACCAATAAATGGCCTCATTTCCATCTATTATAAGATAATAAACAGCCTTTGCTTCCTCATATTGTCCTTATTTCTTTCAGGTCCCTCTCAAGATTCGCTGTATTTTTGACACATGCTGCAGGTGTTCTTCATCCACAAACCTCAATGCATCATTGCAAGTTAAATGAGGTGCCTACAACCCACTTCTCTCAGCTTTGTGAAACTCGACAAGCACAATTAGAAGACCCCTCCAGCTTTTTCCTCATTCAGATTTTGCAAGGTTTTAGTAATCTCTGCAAGATTATTTTGATGTCAAACAGATCTTTACCTTCGAAGGACTCAAGTATCATGTTGCCCACTTGCCCTCTGTTCGGAAAGGACCGATCTTGTCCTCCACTAACAAAAATCACTCCAGAACAGATGAGTGTGGTGTTAAGAAATAGCAGGTATATCACATCAGTATGTACCCTCTCTCAATTTATGAGTAAATACCCCACAACTCAGTTGCTTTTCCTCATAATGACTGGCTGGATCAAAAACTTTTACTGGCTCTTGGAGAGAGCGTTTGCTGCAGAGTTGGGAACAAACAGTGGGGATGAAGAAACAAAAAAAGAGAAAGNAACCACAATCAGGACTCCTGGGCAGCTGCCCAGGATCATGGATGCTTCATTTCTTAGATTTCTTCAGATGAAAAACAAATAATTGTGCTTCCAAATTTTCCTAACACCTGTAAGCTTAATGCCTCCAATCAGCACTTGCTCACATCTTTATCTTCAAGCCCATATTATGAAGTTTTGATAAGCTTTTCCTTCCCAGCGTCTCTCACTCCACATGGATAAGAGCCACTAATAGAAGACGGAGACCAAAATCCTTGCCTCTTCTACTGCCTACATTTAGCAATCAGCAACTGCCTGAGTATTGTGTGAGACCCAAAGCACCGCCGTGTATTACACACTTATCTCTGCAAAACCACCCTGCACAAGTGACAACTTCCAGGCAGGAGGGAGGGGGAATTGTGCAGCTTTGTGATAATTAAAGCATAGACGAGTGTCACTGCTGTAGATAATTATGCATTAGCAGTGAAATTACTTAATGGAATGAAATAAACTAAGCCAAATGTTTTGTTTTAAAGGGAATTTAGGGTCTGCAAAAGGTGCCCAACTGCCTGCCCAGGAGAGCGAGAATGACAGCCCCCCGGCATTCACAAAAGCGATAGACACCGCAAGGACCTGGCAGGCTTCCACCTCCCACCCAGGCTCAGGGGGAGCAGGGGAGAAGCTGAAGAAAATTTCAGCCTCCCCGGCCATTCAGGCTCTGATCTGTCTGATGAGTGCCCACGTAGGGACCAGTCACTAAGTAGAGAGGAACAACTGACTGCGATCGCTTCCTAAATAAAGATACCAGCTCTGACGAAAAGGATTACTTCAACCCACAGATCTTCCACAGCCCACCCCCACAAGCATCGATCAGAAAAAAGAAACGTGTTTATTCACTGTCAGTACAGACAAGACTCCAACCAACATCAGAAGCAACAGGATAAGTAGGTACATGGCCCACAATGAAACCACCTCCTCCTACCAAGCCCACGAGGTCTTCCCCCATCCTCTCCTGTTGCCTCAACGACTGCGCACCTACACACACTCCCACCACTGCTCTCGTCTAGATGGCCCTCAACATCATCCTCCTGCTTGTTAAAACAAGGACTCTCAAGGTCAGTCAGAATTTATAAGGCAGCCATTTCATCTTCTGTGCTTCCCTGGCTACATTCCTTCCTAAAAGCTGCTGAACGTTGGAGATTCTGCTGGGTCTGAAAGCCCTGCCAACACCAGGGCCAATTAGGAGTTTCAGGATGATGCATATTAAAGTTATTATGGGAGGCAGTTATGCAGCCAGAATAAATCTTAACTGAACCTTTAAGTGGTTTTTATAACTCTTGTTTCTCCTTCTTGAAAACAGATGAAAAGATACAAATCTCCTCCCTAAAAATCTGCAGGGACTCCAGCCAACCACCAACTTCTCCCTGAAGAGAAGATTCTGCCCTCAAAGCTTTAATTCATTTTGTCCAAGGCCAGCTAGATCATCTTTATGTTTTTAAACTCCAAATCAGTCAGAGACTTAGAATATCAATGAAGACTGATTGGAGATACTGCATCTACAAAAGGCACTGCATACACATCTCAAACTTCTGCTGAAACTCCAGTGTTTTTCAGTATAGGCCTTCTTAGACAGTCTACGTAGTCTGACTGCAGATAGCCAAAGGGACACAGATATTATATAGTCCATTTTTACAGACCAAGTTTTGTAGGTAGTATCTAATTAGAAAGCTAGGATGTAGGTCAAAACAGTGAATCTTAAAGAGGATCTGAAGAACGGAGGCAGCGACATCAGTTTTGACAGCGAGCATGAGATGTCATTAGTCGAGCATCTGCCACTCTCCTACCACCACTTCCAAAACCAAACTCGCTCTCGGCAGCGGTCATCTACCCCTCCAAGAAGTACTACTAGAAAATCAGACAGCTGAAGACCAAAGAGAAGCCCGAGGTGTCTGAGAACATTCCATATCATTTGTGTGGAAACCTGCAGTGTCTTCATGACAACCATGTCCTCCCCTGAATACACAGGGGCTTCGCAAGCTGCTAGATCCATGCATTTAAGCATGCAAGAGAGCCCCAGGAAACATGGTGAGAAAATGAAAGACAGAAGCAGGCTGATTCAACACACATCTCCAGTTTGTAAATTACACCAGTACACAGTGGCCTCATCACTTCAAATTATGCATTTCTACAGAAATCAATGAACTTCAAAAACTTAGGGTAAGCGCATCCCTAAAAATATTATGGTAACTCCGGGAGAAGCTAGAGTCAGAACGAAAACAAACAAGCAAAAAACTCTGAGACATTTCAATGGTATGCAAGTAATTTGAGGGCTCAGCAGTTCCCAGTCCGCCCCTGGAAAGGAATCTTCATGGGTGTCCCTTCACTGCCACCTTCAGGAAATACTGCTGCGTTGAAAATGTTCCCGACACAGCAGGAAAAGAAGTATGAACTCAGAGAAGGCATCATCATCACTGGCATACAACTGAGATGCACATTAAAAATCTTTAGTTCCAATATAAGAGTACGACAGCGAGAATCAGGTCCCAAAAAACTGAGAAGAGTACAGAGTCTGCAAGATCAATACCCAGAGCAGCCACCGGGCTGAGCAGTGGTTTTGACACCAAATACAATACGTAATTCATCTCCCAGATACTGCACAAGGCAGGTAATAGACTTTCCCAGATCCTAGATTCAAAGGGGTACTAATAAGGATATGCTGTTTATGGATTGTTTATAAGACTCCATTTGCACCATCCTATTTTAAAGTCTCACTTGAAAAGCATAATTTTAAAAATATGCAAATCAAAACTGCTTTGTTAATGAAAGCGGAAAGTTGCCTAAGAATTCAGAGTCAGTAATGAAGTGAAAAAAAATGCACTGGTTAAAAAAAGACATCCTAATATAATTTATTTATTTATATATACGTGTGCACAAGATGCACCTCAAGCCTCCGGACAGTATATTGACTTACCAGTACACTACAGGAATTATCAAGCAGGGAACAGCTCCAAATCAGTCTCCACCATAGCTCTTAAAACAGGCAAATGACTTGCTGAACAGTGAAGCCTAAGCAAGCTCAACAGCAACATCTGCTGGCCAATGAACAACAGTTTGTAAGAATGAATAATAAACTTACATATAATTAGACTAATTTCAAAGACGTGAATTTTTACTGTCGTTTAAGAATGCCCAGAGAGAGACACTTCCTGTGCAGAAAGCAGATGTAATTTCTGAACGT
Organism: Rhinoptilus africanus; assembly: GCA_013400135.1. NCBI lineage: Eukaryota > Metazoa > Chordata > Aves > Charadriiformes > Glareolidae > Rhinoptilus > Rhinoptilus africanus. Next base: position 1,596,852 of record VXBO01011952.1, read on the forward strand.
GTGTGCAAACAGCAAGACAAAATTTTGCTTGTGCTTGCACAGGCAGGTAGTCAGAAAAATCTGTCACCTACCATGACCTGTCCACAGAGACACTTGACAGCAAAACACTGAAATTAAGAGGGGTTAAAATTCACGTTAGTGAGACTATGCTGGAGGCACTCTCTTCTGTCTAGCCACTTCCATCTGAAGAACACCCATGCCACCCCTTGAACTACTTTCTTTCCTAAGGGAGCAGCCTGCATGTGCAAGGCCTGAGGCAGCAAAGTGTTTATCAGCCAGGCTAGTCCCATCTACACAGAGGAGAATGGCAGGTAAGACCATTAGAGCTCCTTTCCCTCCAGGTGCCTTAACACATTCCTTATTAACCTTAGAAAACAAGCCTGCTATGGCAGAATGACATTATCGGAGCAGGAGCACGGCTAATGGTCCCCACTTAATCTGGGCACAAACTGATACTCTATCTACAGTAATTACAATGAAGACTTTTACCCCAGATGCATAAAATTTGATGAACTACTTCTAAAGTGTTCTGAGGAAAAGAAAATGCAGGTGGCTGGCAACAGCTTCCAGATTGCATTTAGACCTTCATCATGATCTGGAACAAGGGCAGAGTGACCCGAGAGCGCCGGCTTCTGAACAGCCATCAGATGGGAAAAGGTGTTGATGCATCCCACTTCTCTACCAGTAAAGGAACAGTGTCAAATTCTCACTTGACCACAGAGAACCACCTCTTTTAGCAGGTCACTGTACAGCAAGAAATCACATGCACGTAGGGTTTTAACAGAACTCTATGATAACCTTCAGTGGCACAAAGCTTAGAAAAATTACACTGCAAAATGCTGAGCCTTGGACAAGAAAAGGCACGCTGGCTGGTGGGGGGGGGTCAACTTTTTAAATGATAGAAAACTGTAGGCTGGACTGACATTCATTATCTTTAAAAATTTCAGTTTGTTTTGCGGTTTAAAGCTCTCATGCTTTCTCAAGTTTTATACTTGAAACAAAATTCTTTTACCCTGAAAAATTAGGGAAGAGGATTTAAGAAACATGCAAGTTTATTTACAGCTGATGTAAACGTTTGTTGGTGGTCAGTTTTTGTTTTGGTTTTTTAGGATGCTGTTTTGTTTCGTGGTGGTTTGTTCTTTGGTTGCTTTGTTTGTGGGTTTTGGGTTAATTTGTTTGGTTGGTTTTGGGGGGTTTTTTTGGTGGTGGTTGTTTGGTTTTTGTTTTTTTTTTTAAACATACTCATATTCTCAATCCCCCTTTTTCCACATTTAGCTGTTAAACTAGGAGAGTATAGCATATGAAAATATAAAAATGACTGATTGCTCAGGTCCTCAGCTGGGAAGAGAACAGCTTTTGTAAGGAACCATTTGTGTATTGGAAGTTTGGAAGCTGCAGAGGGGGCTCAGTTTCAGCTCCACAGTGCCAATTACAGCTAGAGCAAGATGAATACTGAGGAACGAATCCATTCTGCTCAGAGGCTGGAGAGAAGGGAAAAGAAAGAAGAGATAGGAGCATGTGTTTAGAAAAAGAAAAGGGGCTTGAAGTCATTTGCTAGACAGTGAACCACTTTTTCCACGGCAAAAGCATTAGGCTGAAGATCCAGTGAAAGTACATGGCAAGCTCTCAGTCCTAATTGGAAGAGCACTGGTTATTTAACAAACGCGTCCTTACTCTAATGTACTATTCAAGTAGGTATTAAACTATGGAGCTTTTTCTTTTGGACAGTAATTATACATAGCCCTGCTCTATCTGTCTGTTTGATCAATTTTTACTCTCAACTCCTACTGCATCATCCTTCAAGTTTGCCCATTATCACAAAGTCTTCAAGGCTCAAAAGGCTCTAAACCCCCAATGTAACACACAGACAGGAAAAAGAAAGCCAGCTAAGTCTCTAATTCCTTCCCCCCCTCAGAAGTTTGCAGGTGTTCTATTTTCATTGTCTAAAATCAAAGAGAAAGTCATCAGCTCATTTCCTCTCCCTCAGTACAGTCCTTTTTAAGAAGCTACTTCCCATCATGTTTTACTCAGTACTCATAAATAATATAGATAATTGCAGATGGTCAGAACAAACAAGCAGAGAAAGTATACATATATAGTACAAAGGAAACAATAAAAATTCTGATGTGCTCCAAAAGCAGAAGGAATTCCTGGCAAATAGCAGCAGTTGCATCCAGGTTATTTTTTTAGTTGATGTAAGGCAATCGTAGCGCCAAAAATAATACAGGAACAGACTTTATACAAAGCTAAACAAGGGTGCTGGCAGCCCACTTCCCTCTGCAGCACGTATTTCCTACCTCCTCCCCCCGTACAATACACACAGTGATTTCTTCCCTAAAAATTTGCATTAGGAAGGAGGAATATTGCTCATGGAAAGATGGGTTTAAAACTGCTGAAACTCCAAAATACATAAGCAGCATGCAATTAGGAAGATATTATGCTGACTGTAATAAGAAACTCTAAGAGAGTCCACCCAGCTGCCTAAGAGTTAACATTATGCGTTTCTCATCAAAACCTCTTCCAAGAGGTTAAGCACACAATAGACTATCTAAAGCACAGCTAGAAAGGCTGCTTGAAATTCCACACATGTGCCTCAGCAATGTATTTCTATTAATGTCCAGTGTGTGTCAGCGTGAAGATAAGGTACCAACATCATGTCCAACCAGCCAGCTAGAGAATGGGACGCCGTGTAAAACATTGTCTGATGCTTAGAATCCGGAGAACAGTGGCGTTTGCAATCTCACCCGCTGCACACGTGCCTGATAACACCACCAACGAGGAAAGGCAGCAGGGGCAAGCCATCCTGCGGTTTTGGAAAACTAAAAAAACAGAGGGAGAAAGAGGGAGGGAGAGGGAAGCAAACAAGAATGAAAATAAACTTCACCAGCAAATAGAAGCGGGTTAGAGGATGCCCAACTGTAGTAGAGGGTGTAAACAAACTGGAAAAAGCCTTTGTGAAGTTTACTCTTTGTATCAGCTTGCTTTAACTTTTCTTTAAGGTGAGAAATAAAGAAATAACATCAGAGCTTATTTTGATTTCTCCCATCACACCATGTAGACTCAGCTTCCTCTTCTGGTACGATCCAACAAAGCTATTTGTATTGAGAGACTTGTGGAAGACACTGTATTTGAGGAAATGTGATTTTGAACAGGAGATACCTGCTCTGTTGGGCCTGGTACTTGGGATTTGAGAAGCCCATATGTTACCATGAGCCCCTGCTGCATGGGAATAGCCCCACTGGAACTGCCCATGCCCGTCTGTGCTGTGCACTGATGGGTGATACCACACAGGTTAACATTCCAGCCCGTCAGGAAATTTCCTATTAGCTGAACAGCTTGCGAATACAACCTGTAACTTACCTATCTTTGAGAATGGTAAAGTGTATGCAGATGAAGGAGTGGAATGCAGTGATGCTGACCAGGAAACTACTGTGTATCGAGGAGGTGGTGACCCCCAGAAGAGTGAACCTGAGCAGGCGCAGGCCTGCGCTGTGCTGCACGCACAGACACAGCATGGCTGTCTAGCCTGTCTTCTGCTGCACAGCCTCCTCAGCATCCCATCGCAGGAGCCTGCAGGCAGCTGCCCCTCCGTAGCGGCCCCTGCGGGACCCTGCCTTTAGCTACAAGATTCAGCAAGACAGTCTCACGTGAACATCCTTTATGAATGGAGTTGTTCTCTTGTAAGAATGTAATTGCTCAAATGACAAAAAAAAGGAGGAACCTCTCCATCTGCACAGCATGCCATGGGAAAAGCCATCCAGGGTTTATCCAATTCTGCATGAAAACGGGGCTCCCAGCATCCAAAGGGATGTAAGATTTACTTGCTACCTATAGTCCTCTTTCTATTCTATCTTATTAAAACAGCTATTTTATTGAGCCACTTGTCAGCCTTTCTTGCCAAGACCCAGGAAGAATCCTGCATTGTTTCTCTCTCACACCGCCACCAGTGCAGAACAATACCCATCTCGGGTATCTTCTTTACCACCCCTCTGTTGTCAACAAGGATCACGTCAAGACATACATGTTAAGGTTCCAAGAAAAGGTGGCAGAAGCATCAAAGCTAGTTTTCATGGCAGTTAGGGAATATAACAGAAGTGACATCCCGTGGCAGGTCACATATCTCACATCCCCATCATCTGAGAGTGCAAAAGCAACCCCAGTGCAAACTTATTTCCTAGCTATTATATCAGCACTTTAAAACTATAATCTTGCTTTCTTTTTAAGTAATACTTTCCAGTCAGAAACATCAAGAAAATTTTCAGTGATCAAGGATCACTGATTCAAGATTCAAACACTGTCATTTTTCAGATACAATACAATGAATACTGTAAAGTATCACCAAACACTAAGTTACATATATATATTATATCCAGAATACTCAAGACACAAACAAGCAAAATCATAATGAAAAAATAAAGTTCAACCATGCTAGTAGGAACTACAATCTTACAACACGCTCAGCCTTTATACCTATGACAATCTTGTACTACAAACCATACCACAACTCACCAATACTGGCTTGGAGGAAAGGAAAGTCTTCTAAAACACCCTGATCCATTAACAAATCTCTGTTGCTTATGCCCCCCAAAATAGCTGCAAAATTATAACAGAATTCTACTGCTCCTAGGTAGTCTGGCAGTAAAAAAAAAAAAAAAAAAAAAAAAAAGATGCAGTACTAGCTTTGCTGGACCATTCATGGAAAAATATCAACATATTATTCTCTTATTTCTTTATGACTATTTTGTTGTTATAGACAGGGGGAAAGGCTAATCTTATCTTTTGCTTCTTAAATGATGGAATGGCTTTACAGTAACCTTAAGTCAGAACAAATGAATCTGGAAGAAGTTTCTCTGGAGTATATAAACTTGGTAGACAAAAAAAAAAAAGTGTGAAATATGGGCACAGGAGAATTGAAGGCAAGACAGGGGAAGGAGGCAGCACCACAGACAACTTCAATTTGTTGCAGCTGTAGGATTTTAAAAAAGGCCAACCTCATGATAAGGTCCCTTAGCCCAAGAGACTACAAAAATGAGAAGCTCAAACGACCATCAGCTGCTGAAATCTGCAAAAACTCTCCAAACACAAATTAACCTTCAGTCAGGAGATAAAAGACTAGCTGCAGAAAGTTGTTAAAAAAAACATGCAGTAAGTGTCTGACAAATCAGAGCAGCAGTAGAAGAGAAAGTAAGGAGTACATAGGCAGCACCTTACCCATAGCCAGATAACAGCTTTACCTTCCCTCAAGAGAAGATGGAGGAAGAGGAGGTTTTCTTTAGGTTTGGCTTTGGTTTTACTTTCTGTGTTCACTGTAGTACACATTCTCCAAAATTGCTTTAGTTAAATCTAGACCTCGCTAATGCCCCAGAGACCAGAAGTTAACAGCTCACTGGAGGTCGAAGACATGTAGAACCTCACCATGACAAGTTGTAACGCAAACCTTTCCAAAGTCCACCACTTAATACTGCAAGGCTACTCTCTATAGGGATTCCTTAAATGTTTAGAGGTTTCATAAAAAGAAGTAACTCCTTCATTGCAGAAATGTCCCCACTTCTATAGTAGAAGGTAGCAGCCAAAAAGCAATCTAGCGGTGCGGGGAAGGAGGGATGTTCTGGCCAAAGACCAACAGACCATTAACTTTAAAGACTCCACACGTGAACACATGTTCTTTAAAGCAAAGTCTAGAAAAGCACCTCTTAGCTCAGAGAGCAAGAATGAGAGTGATAAAAAGCCTGACAAGGTCTGAAGGAGGTGACAAGGTCTGAAGCTACTCAGCCTAGCTATTTAAATCCTCCTATCAATACCCTGCAACATTTTGTAATAAATCATTAAGGCTTAAGCTAAAAAAACATTTCTTTCCATTTGTATCAACACATTCAAAAGGCAGTTTTATTCAATTAGTGAAAATAATCAAAAACTGCATTGCAAATTCTAGCCAAAGATAATGCCGCTCCTGCTAAGCCAGTGCGCGTTCCCTGGCTGGTTTTGTGTGCACTAAGGGTAGGTACGGGAGCGTTTGACACGTGGCACGGGAATGCTCCGCAAGTAGCCAAACTGCAGGGAATGATGCTCCTCAGGAGGTACGGCTCCCACAGCTGGTGGCAGCCACACTATATGTAGGAATTAGCGTTCTACGAACTAAATGCACCAGTGCCATTCCTTTAGTAAATACACATAGATATGTGTTGCTAATCACTGTACCATCAATGAAAATCAACTTGGGAGAAAAAAACGCCTGAATGGGCTTTTTTCTCATTTTGCACTATTATTTAAAACAAGCCTCCATTCTTTCAGATTTAAATCAATGTTTTCTGTTAAATCCACAAAAAACTTCAATCAAGAAACATTTACAAAAATTAAGGAGCCATTAAACACTAAACCCCAAGGTTTGTATTAGCAATGTTTCCTCCCAGAACCAATCTATTTCATAGAATTTTTACATATAAGAATTTCCTATATGTAACTTCAAAAAGAGAAGGGTTTTAGCTCAATGTGCTACATTTTAGATGCAAATAGGACCAACAAAACTAGCCCTGATGCGAGCAGTATCCAAACCATAATGCAAAGCTCACAGAGACAACACCTTTCATTACGTCAACCCAAATAAATAGGGAGTCAAAAATGACAAGTTTTGACGACAGAGGCCTGACCTCAAAAACAGCAGTCTCACTTCAGTGATGGCCCCAAGCTGTCATAGTTTCAACAGTTTACCGTATCTCATCTGGTCACTCCCTCTTGCCACAGTGATAGGAGATTACGCACCACAAAACCCCCCTCTAATCTGGAGATGCTTACCTATGGTTAATCAGGCAGGATAAAGCTCATCCCCAGCTTAACACGAAGTAAATGAAAGCTTTAACAAAACTAAATCATGTTCAGCATCGTTTCTAAAACCGCCTTCGGTAGCTGCATCTACAGCTGATACCACTCATTAACAGTAGACAATTCACAACAAAAAATGTAAGCAAAACTGGCTTGAAACCTAAGACCAGAAACCTAAGGAACTTTCCATGAATAGGCCAATTGGATCATTCCTCCGCAAAGCCAAAAAGAGCTACTGCTCCATCCCATCACTCCCCCTGCTACCACCAAAATTCTCCTCCATTGCATCAATCTATGAATGGGATTTTGAGTTTGTGTGTGTCTGTCTGTGCTGCTTCCAACAATTTTAAGCAATTTTACCCCCACATTCTTTGAAATGGGGAAGAAAACATACCAGTGAAAACATCAGCAGACCAATATACACTAAACCAAGGGTGCAAGTGTCCAAAACATGCCACAGGAAGAGTTCAAGAGTTCATAATCCCACATTCACAAGATGACACCCACATCAAAATCCACTGCCCTGATCAGAGGCATTCCCCACACAGCATTATTCCTTCAGCCCTGCTCTCCTGAATCAACAAGAGAAGAGAGGCTCTGAGGAGCAAAGAAATTATTTCTGGGCAAGAAATCATCTGAAAGAATCCAACAGCCAATGACCACTTATAATCAGCTATGGAAGCAACCAGAGACAATCCCTAAATCCTTGTATTTCCTTCCATGCTCATATTCCAGGCCGCACTAATCACAACAGTGCAATGCTGGAGCCACCAGAAAGCAAAGGCTGCCTTCCAGCAAGCCAGTGAGCAGGGGGTGACAGGACTGCTGGGAACAGCAGCCCATTCGTCACTGATGGCTGGAGAAACTCTTTCCTCACAATTTAGGAATTCTGTGTCCATGCTGTTTTTTCCATGCAGCAACAAATGCTTTTAAGTCTTGTCTGAAAAAGCTAATCGTGGTGCAAAGTTTGTCCTACCGTCACCCCATTTCTGAATTCACTCTTTCAAAGTGAGAAGGAAGACGACGACTTTTGGTCAATAACTCCGACAAAGCCATTATCCTACGGGTATTAAATGGGGAGATAAGAACTTCAGGGCTTTGCACAAATCATATTAGTTCAATTCTCAAATCTGGGTAATGCTTCTTTTCAAAGTATTAATTTCATTTATTCTATTTGCTCTCCCTCTGTCCTGATAACACAGACGCACATGGCCCCTAAATGAGATCCTCCTATTTTAAAAGTTATAATCCTCCCTTTCTAGAGTAGTAATGAGATGTCTTCGCTTAATCGCGTTTATTTCCCGCCCCCGCTCCCCCCAGCTTCTGCTTTTCTCCATCCCCATTCCACATTGATTTGTCTCAAAGGTTTCGGCGAAAGCCATCAGGCAGGGAGTCACTGGCTCCAAGAGGCTCATGATGCATATGCTGCACAGCTTTAGGAGATTACAAAAGCAGAAAGGAGAAAAAAGAGCAGCTTTGCTTGCAAAGTTTCTTTTGTTGGTAAGAAGAAGAAAAAAAGAAAGCCAAAAGAACTGAGAAGTTGAGAGAAGAGGTTTTGATTAATTGGAAATGAAAAAGGAAAGACTCCTGGTACAGGGGAAAGGTGAGACTATTCACAACACAGTGAGGCAATTAAATAACTTGACTATGACAATTTTGGAAGTTCCTCATGCTAGAAATAAAAAAGGATTTAAAGATCGCTGTATTAATTCTTGCATATTTCACATGAGACTTAAGGCATGCTACAAGCATTAGTTAAACACCCTAGGCTCTGCTGTGAACTACTGTACATATAATCCTCCTTGTCTTTTAAGTGCTTACAGCATTAAATTATTCAGAGAGTCCAGTCAGCACCACGATCCTGCAGTGCTGTACAAATAAACAAAACATTTCGTCTCTAATACAAATTGGTGAAGGTTCTTCTGCAGCAGCTTATCAGACTACTTCCATTCAAGCCAGTCCCATATGGTTAATCAAAAGCCATATTCAAAAAGGGAAGTGAATGCTGCAGTGTTTCTACCCACAGAACTATTTTGCTTCTTAAACTAAAACTTTAGGGAGTTTTACTCAAAACCCAAGGTACCTAGAAGCTAAGTAGCTTGTTCAAAGTAATAAAATAAAAAAATCAAGACAAAAATGTAGGACAGGGCCCAGGTACTTAACCCTAAATCCTGCTTGTAACCAGTGTACCACTTCAAGAAAAACCAAAATTAACGAAAAAAAACCCCAAATCACACAACAACAAAACAAAACAACCAAAAAGAACCCCCACAAAAACACAACAATAAATTAATCTGCACCCTACCCCATAAATGAAGTAGTAACTGGCCCCAGAAGCTGACAGCAAGTTCTTTATCAAAGGTTATCTGTAGTCCATGCTCTCTTCAGGAATGTGCACTATATAGTAAGACTGAAGAAGTGCCTCACAGCAATACTGCCAATAATAGAAGTCAGTTAATGAAAATCATAAAGAATAGATTAAATGACAAGAGACGTTCAGCACAATCAAAATGAAATGAAATAATTTCAAAATACAGCTATCATATTTGGATTTATGGTCTACAAGTGGTAAGGTTAAAGGAGAATACTGTAGCACTACTGAAGACAAGTCTACAAGAGAAGGCTACTAATCACCAAAATATTGATATGTTAAAGGCACAGGGCACCTCAAGATCTTACTGCAAATATTAAAATAAATAAATAAATAAATAAAACTGTCCTTTCTAATTATATGTGGCGTGATTTTCAATTTTTACTAGATTAAGTCCTGCTAGAAGCAAATTATTCATCTTTCATGGGAGTTGCACCATTTTTCTCCTGTGTTCCTAATAGGTCACAGTAATAACAAGAACCCCAGAAATTGTTTGCTTATAAATTTAAGCAGGTAATTTCCTGTGCCATCTGCACCTGGACTACCACTAGGTACCTAGAGTTCCACTTCCCTCTTCTACCCGACAGAGAAGACTGACACAGAATGAGATGAAAGAGCAACTCACACCCATTATTTGCCTCATATGGTAGGACTACAAAGCAGCAAACTGAGCAAGAAACTTTAAAGCCCACTTCCACTCTGCACCTCACTGCTCTACTTCTGAGCCAGGCCACATCGTTAGACTGGACAATAAATCCACTAGCTTCTTCCCTCCCCTTGCTCCTTTACATGAGTCCATTAATAGCATTCATAAAGAGAATATTCTCTTTCTAGTGGAAAGAGTTAACACTGCATCTGATGACCCAGATGTCCCATGTAGAGTAATGGCAGTCACGTGCCTCAGACATCACCATCCTAAAGCTCAGCAATCATGCAGCTTCCCACGGTTAGGGTACAATCCGCCACGAGGAAGTTTCCTACGACACAGCAGCCATTCACAAGCTATGTCCAGGAGAGGAACCTCAGAGACCTAGCAACCCAACCGCACGCAAACGTTATCATGGAGTCAAAAAGCACAAATGGGTCCAAAAATACAACTGGACAAATTAATGGCAGACAATTTAATTAAGGGCTGTTAACCACCAAGGTGAAAACACTTCTTGTTGAAGAAGCCACTAAGCCCTGGAATGGCAGAAGTTGAGGGTATGCAGGTGGCAAATACTGCTGTGCACCTGCCTTGTTCTCATGCTCTCCATACACAGCTGCTGGGATCACTGTCAGAGAGGGACTAGAGCTAGAAGGGCCTTCTGCCTGAACCACTATAGCCATGCTTGCGTATATTTTGTTTATTCAGCCCCCTAAAACACCTTCATATTATCACCTCAAAACAGTTCACAGCCAAGTCACATGCCTGGGTAAGCCATGCTTCTTAGCATTCAACATGCAGAAAACACATGCTCATAGGAAGGTTCTTCTGTTAAATCATGCAACAGATCAGTAGGATGAAAGAAACGCAATGAAGCCCATCACCACTCAAGTCTGTCCTCTCCCTAAACTATCCTTTCCATGTATACTGGGCAAGGAGAATTGCTCTTAGTCTAGTTCTCTCAATAAGCAGTTTGAACATCACAGTATAAGTGAACAAGCAATTTCAGCTCACCGCGGCGAGCACAGTCCCACCTCGCTATCGCAACCTTACACCCCACAACACTGCAGGTCAGGAAAAAGTGGCAGTTCCAGTAAGACCCTGCTTTGTTTACAGGTAGTACACCATTGCCATAGTAATGCTATATTTAAAATAAAACATTATAAAATAGAATCATGTAAATATTAAGCATCAATAGCATATCATATAACATCCAGAGATAAAAGATTTTTGCTCTACTCAGTCTCATCTCACTGTATTTCTGCCCCCATCACTGCTCTTCTCAGCACTAGTATGACAATAACCCAGTGATATCTCAGCAACAACAAGGTGCCTGACGAATAGTAAAGGCTGCAGCAAGAAGTCCCCCAAAATAAGTACAGATTGGTTTGGGAGTCAGTGGTGTGCGCAAAAGGGGTTTATGCTTCCTGGTCCCTAAAAATCAAACTTAAGTCTTCTTCAAAACATTACAATACTTGTCAGTTTTATAACAGTTCTGTTACCAGCATCATAAAAGACTCAAAACAACAGAACTCATTATTACTTTTTATTAATTTGGGTAATTACACTCTCAAAAAACAGAGCTGAGTTTCAGGATAGATCAGGTCAGCAGAATCTGATCCTGCATGGATCAAAACATTCATTTCATACACCTAATAATTTAAAAGAGCGCTCTCTCGCTCAGACAACAACCCCATATACACACACCATGCTGACCTGCCACAGGTAAAGTGTCCCCAGCACAGACATTGCTTATGCCTTTCCCTGCAAGCTTGACCTTTTAGCATCACTGCACGACATGCTGCAGGTGTAGCTTCCCAGCTACAGCGTAAGCCCAATGGAAGTAATGAGTTGCAAGCTGATGAGTGCTTCAGCCCAAATCAAAGTTTCTAAGCTCACCACCCAAGGGACGTTTAATCTCCTCAAGCAGAGAGATTTTACTGTGTCCTGTATGGAAACATACTGTAGTCTTTTGTTACTCACCAGCTGGGCCGCTCTCTGCCTCTCTTCATCAGTGTTGCTCCTTTCCCGCTGAAGGGCAGTATTCAAGGCCTCACTGGCTGCTTCCCTTTCTCTTTTGGCCAGCCGGAGCAACTCCTCTTGGACAAGTGCCTGTTCTTGCTCATACCTGTATGAGCACCAAAGGCAAACAGAGAGAAGGTGATCAGCAGACTTCCTGCAACAGGGTCATGGCTTAGCATGGACTATCCTGCCTAGAGCCAAAACAAAAGTCCATAATCTATTTGACACAAAGTCTGCCCACAGCCCCTCCACTATCAGCAGGAATTCAAAAGTCCAACAAACTTTAAACATGACCTGCAGCTTCAGTGAGGTACAGCTCTGACAACAACAGTAGACTTAACACCATATAAACGTTAGACTTCAGCTATATTTAGGTCTGTTAAGTACTTAATTATTATCACCTGAAAACAGTGAGAATATAAAGTAGTTAGCTAGATAAACAGGTACTGCTTTGGAAAAGATCAAGGGATGTACAACAATAAAAGGAGTTAGCCTATCTGACAATGCTGGTCTCCTGCTCCACCAGGGAGAAGAAAAAAAATCCCATAGAATGCATGCAGCAACACAGCTGAAAGAAGCAGCCTCGTCAAATCCGTAGCATGGACACCAGAATCCCAGATTGTCCAACTCAAGCCTTGGAAACACCACATGCAAGCAGAGAGAGGTTAACATGAAGTGAATCACAGAATAAATTAGGTTAGATGGGACCTTTCAAGGTCATCTATTCCAGCCTTCTGCTCAAAGCAGAACTAACTTCAAGGTTGGATCAGGTCGCTCAGGGCCTTCTCCAGTCAACTTTAGATGATCTCCAAGGGTGGGAATTCTATATCCTTTCGGTGCAATTTGTTCCAGTGCTCTACTGCTCTCAGTGGCTGACTAGGGTTTTCCTCCCTACTCCTTATACCCAGACAGAATTTCCTTGCTGCTAGTTGCGTCCCTTGCCTCTTGTCCTTTCAGTGTGCACCTCTGAGAACAGTATGGCACCGTGTCTCCCAAAACACTACTTGGAAGTTGAAAACAACAGTTAGATCTCACCTCTTATCCATGGTGAGCCAGTGCAGTTCCCTCAGCCTCTCTTCTCCCGTGTCTCTGACTGTCAAAATCCCTCTGAGGGGCAATGTTGCCCTCCACAGAGCAGTGACCACTCCCTCAATTTGGTGCCACCCACAAACTTTCTCAGGGTGGATTTCAGACCAACCATGTCTGTTTCTGGTTCCACAGCTGAGCCACACACATACAAGCTGCTCCTCCCTTTCTTTTCTTCCCTGCTTACCCTTCCACTGCATTTCTGACCCTACCCCTCCTTTCCTAGATCAGGTATTTGGGGTGTAGTTCATAGCTCAGCACTGAAAACTGTCAGCAGTTTCAACTCCAGAGTCCCGCAGAAAGCAAACCAGTTTTCCAGAGACTTCCTTGGTTTCATCTCTGACTTTCCTAAGGACAGTGTGATTGATGCAACCAGTTTTTGTTGCAACAGATCTGTCCAGTCAGTTGTAATATTAAAAAAACACCACAAACAGACAGCTTTTCATTGTTAACAGGAAAAGACCAAACTTTACAGCATTTTTAAGAACATACAGACAGATCAGGCCAGCAGTTTTATAACAGCAAGCTACCAAGTTACACAGAACTGAAGTTCTCACTGCTCTGCAATGCCTAGAACTAGGAGGAGACTGATGTGGCTCTGTCAGAGAGGAGAACAGCTTTCTTCTGTAATTTTTCTTTTCCTCGCCTTACCTCCATCTTCACTGGTATTTCTATCTTAATACATTAAAATACCCCGAGATGAAAAATTCATAGCACTATAGCACTGGCTGACAGGCATTACATCCAGTCTAGGAAAAGGAGAAGGAATGAAATCAGATACATAACATGGATCTGATCATTTTAAGTATAAACTGAATTAAACCCATTACCACGTTTGAGATTCCAAAATCCCTAAGGGAAGTATCAAACATTTAGACACCTTCATTTGCCCCAGAGAAGGCAACTGTACTCAAGTTTATGCTCTATTGATCTTGCAACGTACATCACACACAAGTTTCGGTAGTTTCCAACTCATTACATGGGTCCTCCCTGTTTGTCCACGGTTTCACCACTCCAAATGCCCACAGGTCCCCCGACTGCTCCTTTTGGCTAAGGGACAGGCTTCCCCCCAAAAAATTGTGTTCCATGGCCCTTAACTGAAAAAGGCTTCAAAGGGGATTCACAGGCATTAAAACATACAGTTATTGTGCTTGGACTGAAGTAATACATACATGTGTACATATATTCCAAATGGAGCTAAACTATTGTCTTTTTCAAGAACTTCACCTCACCTCCTGTACAGCTCCTGCTCTGCAGCAGTAGACTTCTCAGAGTCACTTGCCCTTGGTGGTTGAATTCCTAGAAAGAAGAATAGAAGCCTAGACAACTATAGTACAAAACACAGTCCCTCATCACATCACAAATTATTTGAGGAGAACATCATATGCGAGTGTTATCCCATCAAGAGAAAAAAACAAAAGAATACCCCGTGAAAAGTCTCAACAAAATATAAGTTTGATGGATGGAGTTTGAATTCGTGAAACAAAACGACACTGACAGCATTGTTTTCAACAAGGCACGCTGAACAAGGCATGCTAGAGAAAATTCCACGTAAGGATGTTAATTTCTCAAACGCTGGTTTATACTGAAGCGTAAGCATGGGTTTAGACCTACTTTCCATTTCCTTCCTCTAGTTCCATTAAGTCTTCCCCTTGACCTCCTGCTTTCCTTGTAATTACAAGGGATCCCACAAACGTAGATGGAATTATTTGATGGGAGTTCAGGCCATCCATAAGGCTGAATCCACTTTCAAGAAAGATGCAAGCTAACAGCAAACAAATCTCTAAAAGCAAAGGCCTGGTTCCCTAAATTCATGTCAGTCTGGATGCCTTAAACAAATCCACACTGATAACGTATCAACAAAGTATATTTGAGAACCAAGAGAAATCAAATAGTTTTCTAACCTGTAAAGAAAGACAAGTTCATAACCCAAGTTCTCATCATCTGCTTGGTAAACTGTGCTTCACCACTCTGTCATTCCATACGAGCTTATTTCAAAAGAGCAAAAAGCAGCATTTCCCCCATGCATTCGCTCCGGGTGCATGGAAAGGCGACGATGCAGCTTGCCAGGAATGAAAGACAAAATAAAATTTAAAAATTTCTGCCTTGCTTATTGCATGGTCATCTGAAATCCTAGAAATGTTCACAAAGTGACCCAAGTCCAGTAAAGTATCTGAGAAGGGTATTTGGTATTCCAAAGGTGGAGAAGCAAAGGACCTAGAAAAACAAGCTGTCTTACTTAAGAGCACATAGCAACAGAACTAGAACCATAGCACTCCAACCCCTCCACCCACCAGATGACACAGCCACCTTTCGGGAACATAAAGAAGATGTCACAGGACTATTACATCCAAAGCATTCAGTGACGCCAATATCTACATACACAAAAGTGTTACAGGCTAATCAAAGAGCTCCTCTCGCAACAAGAGAGTCTTGAAAAATACAAGCATATCATATAACATCCAGGGGCAGCACTACCAAGACGCATGTCAAAACACTCAGTAGACGGAAGAGGGACTGACAGTACCTGTAGGAGACCTGGCTTTCCCTTCTGCAGCTGGTGAAGATGGAGCTGTGCCACTGTATGAACGGGGGGGTCTCTGGTTGTCCCTTTTACTTTGAGAAGATTCCTTCATTCTGTTCACCACATCTTCAGTGAGCTGAAACATACATACACGGGAACGAAATTAACCAAGTCAACTCTTAGTGTGTGCATATTTCACTGTATGTTTATTTGTCAGTTTCCATACTACTGCAAAAGTATTGACAATTATCTCATTTCAATGCCGCAGTCCTTTGAATCCAAGTAGTCAAAATCTATACATTGACTTTACATTTAAAAAAAAAAAACAGACCCTATCCATAAGTGATAAAATCTCCAATCTACTGACCCCAAAGGCTTCACTGGACAATGACATTATTCTTCCACAAATACTAACAAAGGTAGAGAGCACGCTAAACAAGCCAACTCCTTAAGTAGGGAAATATTTACCATAAGCAGAAAGAAATTAACTAAGCAGGTTGTAAGTCCATCCTTCCTCTTCTCCCATGCTTGCTAACCCAGCTTAGCATGGCAGAAGAACTGTAGGTGGTACAGCAGAGCAGAGCTGCACAGCCCTCCCCTTCACATAAGGCTGCAAAAGTTTTTGCAAGCTCAACTTCATTCTCACTCCCTTACTTGGGTCCAAACCCATGGAAAAGAAAGAAAAGTTAACTCGAAGTTTTCTGGCAATTCGGCCCAAGGGGGCTTCTCACAGCACTGTGAAGGTTGGCCCCTTCCTCCTCCCAAGCTCAGAGGTTCTGTGCTGACTGTTCTGGCTCCAGAACAAAATGAACTGAGGTTGTTTCCCCACCCAGACTGGCCACAGTAGAAGACAGATTTCCAGCTATGCCACTGCAACCCAATTTAACAGCATTTTTAACATCTTCATTATTGTTGTTATCACGCCAAATTCCTGGTTATGGGAACTGGTTTCTAAAAACACAAATCTGTAAAAAGCCAGACTTGGCTAAGGGCAGGCTCAGTGGGACTACTTTTATATACATAGCTAAAAAAGAAAAACCAAATAATGTCTTTGGTACTAAGAACGTAGAATGATTTTTTTTGTTTCACAAAACAAGCAAACCAAAGGAAAAGAAAAACTTTTACTTCAGGAGGTCAAATAGAAAGGTCTACAAAGTCCACAGCTCATTTAACCTAATCAGCTACCATGAGATACATAGGGCATCTTCATCTTGAGCTCCTGGAGGTCACAAACAGACCAGTAACAACAAACCCACATTTTTCTCTACTTCCATCAGCATCTAGCTGATGGAACAGCTAACTAAAGTGAAGCACCAGAATAAATTACACCTATGGTAGGTGAGGATGAGCCCTCAAGGGGTCCCTGTCTATATCCTGTAAAGAGTAATCAGGCAAAAATGACCTCAATTCCATCAAACACTTTAAAAAGGAGATTAGTGCAGTCTTAGTTAACTTTTGTCAAATGATTAGTCAAAATGACACAAAAAAAATAAGTAACCACAGCAAAACATCCTCTGCAAGTTCATTTCAGACAAACACTAGGGGAAAACCAGATAAAAGTATAAAAGTATGAAGAAGCACAGCAATGAAATAAAGGTAGTAATAAAAAGAAAAAAACACAAACAACCTTAAGTTACCAATGAAAAATGGGGAAATCTTGATGGGGAAAAAGAATGTTCCTTAACGATACCACCACCACCACCCTCCAGGGCAAGTTTTCACAACCCATACACACAGATGTCCGACCAAAGTTCAAGAAGCAGCTTCCCACCGCCCCTCCTAGAAACACCCCTAATCCTCACCAATCCCCACAACCTCTTCTCTCCCCGCACCTTCAGGCGGCGGTGCTCCGCAAAAGGCTCCTGGATCATTAATGAGGGCAGAAGCGTCTCCTCTTGGATGCCCTCGGAGCCAGGCAGCCCCCTGAGCATCAAATTGCTTGCAAAGCCCAAGGCAGGGGCCGGAGGGGGTCATTAAGCGGCGAGGAGGGAGAGAGGGTTGGGAGCAGAGTTTGGAAGGGGAGCTGGTGTGTCACCGCTCCAGAAAAGCCATGCTCAGGCACTCAGCCCCCGTCCCCACCGCTCTACCGCCAGCCCATCGCCTCTCCAACCCCCTGCTCCTCCAGCCTCACCGCTTCACCTCCCTTCCTCCTCCCCGCTTTGCCCCACTCACCCCCTTCCAGCCCTGCCCCGCCGCTCCAGCGGGGCCTCCCTCAGCCCGCCGCCTCCATCTCCCGGCCCCGCCTCACCCTGATGCCCTGCAGCACCCGCACTTGCTCCCGCTCATCCAGCCCGAAGGACACCTTCCTGCCGCCGTGGCTGCTCTCGCTGCCCCCCATCCCGGCGGCGCTGGGGACGCCTCTCCGCGCCGCGCCCCCCCCCACGCAACCCCACACCGGGCGGCCGCGGCGAAGAGAGCGCCGCTCGGCTTCCCCCGCCTGCCAACATACCCGCGCCCCATTGGCGGACGGCTGCGGGACGGCCAATAGCGCGGCGCAGTGCTGGCGGACGGCCGCGGTGCAGGCTGGGGGCTGTAGTCCGCCGGCGGCGGCTGGGCCCGGCCGCGCTCCGCGGCAGCGCACGGTCACCTCTGCACCCTGCCACAGACCCACGGCGGCACCGAAGCGCCCCCGGGCTCGGTCTGCAGCCCTTGGCCTCGCCGGCCCTCCTCCTCCCCCCTCCTGCCTGCCTTCCACACCTTGGGGTTTGAGCGCAGGATCAAACCACCCCAAAAACTTCCACACCCCACCCGTGGGGTTTCTTTACTGGGTCACAGTTACGGAACGAAGAAAAACAACCTGCATGAAACCACGCAGAAAATAAGCCAGGAAGGCACAAAGCTTAGCTCCAAGACCGAGGAACCACCCCAACGACGTCTGTCACAGAGGATTCACGGGCTTAGGAGCCCTCAAGGGCATCCAGGCCGTTTTCCCTTGTCCACTGAGACAGAGCAGCTCCCAACGCAGCCCAGCGAGGGCATCCCTCCCCCGCCGAGGAAGCCCTTGTCCACCTTCACACACGCCATTTCTCCACAGGCCTCCAGGGAGGTCACCACCGTGACACACCAGCTCACGTTTCTCTGGTGATTAAAAACAAAGCTACAGTCTATGATTTCTAGTCAATGCTACAGCGGCTGCTCCGCAGGCAGAGTTCACCTCCCGGCTCCCACCACCCCGCTCTGGCAAGACCTACCGACCCTGCCGTTACCTGCCGTGACGGGCACACACGGGTCCCACCTCAGTCAGGCCAGCACAGATATGGTCCCCATCACCAGGCACGGCCAATCCACAGCCTAAACCACAGGAATGAGGAAAAAGATACCACACAAGCAGCCGGACCAAGAAATGGCAGCTTTGAAGGGTCTTTTCCAAATAAGCTTTCTGCGCTCCCAGGAATACAGGCCACGTGATGGCCTAGACAACTTTGTGCGTTTGTAACTGTTACAAAGTTAACGAAGCCTTGGTGTCAACGTGCTACTTATCTACTTAGCAGCGCGTTGGAGCAGTTTTAGCTGTTGAATGCTTACTCTTCACTGCAGCTACTGTGGAGACTACAGCTTTGACCCAGCAGTGGGACCCTGGCCAGCATTAAGGGACACTCTAGGAGACTCTGCCCCACCAGGATATCCAAGCCTCTTCTATAGCACGCTCCTGGAAAGAAGGAGTAATTTTGTTATTTGTGTAATACCTTGTACACTGGAGACGTGTCCCACTGCGTGAGTACTAAAGACAAAGGCACTGCATGGTGGTGCTGTCGGCTGTTTGTGCTGCAGCCCAGCAACCCTGGGAAAGGGCAAAGGTCTTGCTGAAGCCAAACCACGATCCCTCCCAAAACACTCTCACCAGCCCCTCGTTTGTTTCTCACTTGCCACCTGCTCACTTCATTTGATGGCACACAGGTTTTGTACTAAAAAAAGACCACCATCAGTCATTCCTCATTGGCCTTCTCTGTTCCCTCAGGGTTTCACAGACCTGCATCATTGCTCTTCCAGGCTGGTGAGTTCTCAACCATTTAATTGCTCCTGCAGAAGTCATCCCATAGCTGATTATTCTTCTTAGGCCTCTTTCAGGTGTAACTCCAGCCAGGTGCCAGGCATCATCTGCAAAGATCCAGGAGGGAGAGTGGGCAAAGACAAACAAAGCTGCACCTACACCTCCACCTGTGCCTTCCTGTGATCTCCCTGAGCCTGAGGACACCCAACAGGGCCCCCAGCCCACAGGGCACCGATGTGGAAGCAGCCGTGATGACGGTGGAGCTGTACCCCAACTTAAATGCCTCTCCACCTACGCAGGAGCAGAGGATGTCATCATAGTTAACCCCAGCAGCAACATCTCCTAGGGCAGTTTTCTGCATGGAACTTGGAAGGAGCTCCGAAAGGTTTTACCGCACAATGACCCGATCCCAAGGTCACCCCCCTCCCCAGACTGTACTCCTGACAAAGGGAACCTAATGGGTGCCAACTGTTGCTCACACACTTCGCTGTTCCTCAGCAGCTATCATGTCCTCCCTGCAGCCAGGAAATTAGTCCTGATACACAGCGCTCATTTCAAAGCCCAGAACAAGAAATTAACAAGAGTCAATTCCAACTTCCACACATGCCTTTCCCAAGCAACAGAGAAAGATGCCTGTAATAAAGGCCCCTGATAGGAGACATGCCTAGGAACAGCAAGATCTGGTTACCAAGAGACAAGTCAAAGGCTTCACTGACAATTATTTAGACCTGGAGACCACTCTCTATAGAGTCTTCTGTTGTCCTAGTAATAGCCTTCTGAGAAGGCATTCCATTACCATCTGCCATATTTGTGCAGGGCTTTAAAAAAGAAAAAGCCAAACCCAAAAGGTTATTTTTTTCTCCATAATATGGATCATTTGAGAAAGAAAGTATGACCAATTATGCCAAACTTAATTTTATTTCTTTATTTTACAAACAAAAATATACATTTATTCTATATTTTCTCTCTTTGCATCCTCCTCACACACATAACACACTTCTGCTCAAGGACCACTGGGAATATGGCCCAGAGCATTATATATATACATAAAAATACAACAGGAGGAAGGGCAGTCCGTGACCTAGCACAGTAGCGCGTCAGCAGCAGAACACGGGACACTCCAGAAATACTGGAGTCCTGCCAGCAAAGGACAGGATGGACATGGCGACCACCTGCAGAGGTGATCCTTCAGCAAATACTCCTTGGGACGGAAAAGCAGTTGCCTCTATTTCTCAACTGCTTTAACACCTTCATATCTCTTGGCTCTGTCCAAGACCCACCAACTCCAGGGAAGCTTTGCAGGTTTCCCCACGCTTTCTAACAGCAGCTCAGGATCGGCGTCGTAAGCAGCAATAGGAGCAGCAGCAGGGCAATTCAGGCACCACACCATCCATCCCTGTGAGGGTACGCAAGCACGCGTGGCTCAGGCCGAGTCACAGCAAGTGACGGGAGGAGCATGGAACGCTGCTCTAACACAGCAAGGGCTGACTTGCCCAGTTGCCCTTACACAGTCATTGCATGGAGGGGAAATGTGAAAGGCTGTTGACCCACGAGACAATTCAGCTCTTGCACATGGACAAACAGAAGCCTTTTTTCCTCAAAAGTAAAGTAAAAAAAAAAGGAGGGGGGGGTATTTTCAAGGTGCCAGTGCTACTTAGAGGCCTGCAGGGCGAAGTCCACAGGCAGAAGAGAGCAGCTGCATTGTTCATTAACAACAAAAGATAAGCAAAGGGCCTGCATAGTTTTGGCGACCAATATGAACTTCATGTTCTTACCCAAACTTCCCCTGTGGTGGGAACAACTGGTAGCAAATGCTTTCCCCTACCTGCTCGTGGTCCAATCTAACACCTCCACGCTGCACCCTGCATGATGATTTCCCAGAAACTCTTACCTCAATACTCTTCAGGAACAGCAGTGAGTTGAGGCAAGGGATTCACACAGTCCCCAAACATTTCAAATTCCCTCTTTCTACCATCTCTAATGGAAAGTTGCTATTGCTTATAGCAGATCTCCACCTACCTGGAGGACTCAGGTAGAAAAGCACCCCCAAAGCTAGAGGAATACACCTCTTAATCCTTGGAGAGCACAGTATGTCCCAGAAACCAGTCTGATGCAGCTTTCAGCTGAACAGTCCCTGGACTGGAACATGATGTCTTGAAACTGCATGCCAGACAGATCAGACAACAGTAGTTCCTTTTCCAGCATGGAAGAGGTTAATAAGAAGTTCCAGATAGTCTTTAAATGAACCATGCTCCATGTGCACATAAGTACTTTCAATATATCGAGCCATAAAACCTATTCAGACCAGCAGAAGTCTGAGTATCTGAACTGCAACATAAGAGGACACCGGCAGAGAAATACATCCATCTCCCAACTTGCCTCCCAACTGAGAAGACCACCCAGCTTGATTCTAGCACATATATGGTGTTTGAGAGTTTCCAGTCACTAAACACCGACAGCCTGGACTCATCATGGGCTTCTGCTCTGCCTCAAGCATCTGAACATCTCTAGAACCTTCATCTGCAGAGTCAGCTTCCTCCTTCACAGCACTATCCAAGACCTTGCCAGAGCCAGAAGCAGAGTGCAGATGGAAAATGCACCTACCTCACGGGTTCTATTCTTGAAACTCAGCCCTGATTCAGTTTTGTTACCTAGATTTTCCTGTGAGCTCAGACGCACAGTAGTACAGCCTCCATAGACTGTTTCACAGCTACTTCAGCTCAGCTAGACAGCAGCACTGTCTGTCCTTCTGTCTCCCTAGTGTTCAGTCCATTCACATCCGCGCTGCTGGCTACTAGCCCCCCAAAAATGCTCCCAGGGCACAAACAGTTCATTCCTCTTCATACCTCTCTTCTCCTTCCCACACACTCCGAACACTCCTTTTAACCCCTTGCAACTGCAATTCATTATTTTCATCAGTATTAACTGAAACTAGAGATGAGCCCAACCGACCAGCCTCCCTCCTCAGACACTGCTATCACCACCTATGCTGTTGCATTCTGACAAGACCCAGGCAGCCACGCTGCTTGAAAAAGCCCAGGAAGACCATCTTTGGTTTGAACCACCAAACTCTTTCTATATACGTACAATACAGCAGTCAAATCAACACCGTCATCCCTAAACGCCATTCCCCTAATTGGCAGACAAGTTCTTTCAGTCACTGAAAAGGAAGAGGTGCCAGTCAGGCCTGTCTTCTGGGTTATATTCACATCTGGAACACGGAAGATCAGGAAGGTTCAGTATTTATAGGTTTACGAACAAAACTTTTCTACATTGTTCTCAGGTAGCAACACAAAACGTTCTTTCCAACAGGGTTCAGGCTGCCAACTTAGTTCCACAATAGGTTTCGAAAATCTGAAAGAGAGGAAAGCCATGGCAGATAGCCAAGGACAGATTTCCAATGGACATCCTAACAGCTGTAGTATCAGGGAGCTTGGAAGGAAAGGAATGAGGCATTTTGTGAAGCGGTTAGCCCTGCCTTAGGCATTGATGGCTTTCCAGCGGTCACTGTCTATGCTGTTGATGCTGCCCACATGATAGGGCATAGAGGCCACGTCATCCAGGTAGGCTGTGGTGTCAATCTGAGTGCTTGAGTAGAACCCGGAATCCATTCCTTCCTTCTTGGCAACAGCATAAGGGTGGGGTAGGTGCACATCCACATCCTCAGGTTCATCCACCTGACATTTGTAGGAGAAAAGGATCTTCGGTTCAGACCTGGGATGATTAAAAATACATGCTTAAGCAATGTAGTATAACAGACACTTATCCTTAACTGAAACCAGCAACGCTACAAAATTGTGTTTTCAAACCCTAAAAACTCTTCACACTAGCTTTCAGTCCCGAAATATACCTAGTAGAGTAATTGCCATAAAGTAATGCTAAATGTAGCTTTAGGCTAAGCCACCAAAGAAATAAAAATTACATCATCCCAAGTCCAGTGTGGGAAAAGTGTTTTGATCTTTGGGAGTTCTGAATTACTGAGGGCAACACCATCCAAACACCATTGGACTCCACAGCAACCTGGTTACTGGCACCAACAGAAGAGGAGCCCACCTCGAATTCCATCTGCGTGCATCAGGAAAACCAAAATACAAACACCTGGGGATCACCAGTTTCCATCTCTAACTCCAGACACTGCCCCCTTTTGATTTCAGAAGGCAGCAGAGGCACATTTTTATATTTTTGCAATACTTTATATTCTTAGTTATTTTAAAGCCCGTTGTTTCTTGCTTATGGACAATAAAAGCCCAGGCCTACAGTAAACCACCCGTTTTTTCCCACCAAGATGCATTTCCCCTCAATGGCCACATGGCGGCAACCCCGACCCAGGAATCTCCCTCCCGAGTGCTTTAACCTTGGTGACTCTTGGGCCCAGTGTGCACAGGAGCAGTTAGCCAAAGGGCTACCCAAACCCTAGATTCTTCCTACAAACACATCCCAAAACCCACCCAGGAGACCATTCAATCTTCCGGGACTCACTCTCTCACTAACCATTTAGTTACCAACTTCAGCAGTAAAACTGCACTAAGCAGGATGCAGACACGATCCTCGTGAATGTTTGAGAGGAACATCAGTATCAGCTCTACTTTGAATATAATGAAGTGTTGGACAGAAGTTAGCAGCTCAGTGCCACACAAGAAAAACTGCAAGGCCAGAAATTGAAAACCAGTTCCCTAACCGGCATTCTAATCCCTGCCCTTATTCTACAGATGGGGAGAACGTGGGTGCAGAACAATTAACTGACCATATATACCCTCTAAACTTCTGTTCCTGGCTACTCACCCAAAGAAGCCTTTCAGGAATGCCACATAGATGAGAGGTGCAAAGAAGCTGAAGTAAAGGAACGTGGTAGCATCAACACAACTGTCAATGGCAAAAAGGAACATGAAGTAATTTAGCACTCAAGCACAATACATCTGGGTAACACCCACCACATCCCCCCCGAAAACAATCCCATTTCCCTCCAGAGTGCCCAAGCACAGCACGAGAAAGCTCTTGTGCTAAACAAATTCAACCTGATGCAAAGTAACAGACGTTGCCATCAACTGCTCCTAGACACTCATGGGGGAACCATCCCAAACCCCAAGGTCTGACCAAGAGCACGGTGTTAGTGCTCCCAATTTTGACGCAGAGAAGTGACACTGATCTCTGCAGAACAAGACCACTGCAGAGCATGGAGCTCCACAGACCTCTCCAGTGTGAGTTTCCTGACCACTTAGAGGTATTTTGGCACAAAACAGATCCAACAACTTTATTCCTTCTTAGGAACACAGCACAAGTTTGTTCTCTTGGCAGAGGCAGTGTGAGAGACACTCAAATGCAACATGAGAAACTGGGTTGCAGACCTGCTCCCCCAGCATACGTACCACAGTCCTTCTATGATATCCACACAGAGGAGGGCACTGCCCAGGCCCTGCACCAGGTTCAGCAGTGCCAGGATTCCAGCATAAACATAAAAACTCTTCCTGGCTGTAGGAAAGACATGGACACAGATGAAGCTCAACCTCATAAGCATCAGCCTAGTGCAAATCTGATGGAGGATGGCAAACCCAACAGAAGCATCTCATCATCTTGTCCGTTTAAGAACTCCCGAAGAACTAAGACTACATTCTTCTATCCCATGCTGTCAGGACTGATGAGGCATAGCGGACTAAACCATACCCTCCTGCATGCGTATACACACACGAGATGGGTTTTGAAAACACAGAGTCATGGCAACACATGCACAGACTTTCTTGGCGAGCATCTGGAACCAGTGTCAGTCATGTACTTAACATAAGAAAAACAAACAAAAAACCCACAGCTGAACCAGAATCTGTGCCCTTCCGATGTACAGCACTAACAGAACTGCTCAGAAGACCCAGACAGGAGCAGCAGGGTATGCTGGACACCAGGCAGATCAGGCCCAGGACGACCTGCTTGTGGCATTTGCCACACACAGAGTCCCTCAGGGCACCCACACATAGATGCCGACACTACTTCGAGAGAGAACAGCCCAATGCAAACAGCTCAGTAAAAGCTTCTCCCCCTAAGCAAGAACTGCAGATACTCTGCAACAAGAAGAAAAACCAGAGAAGCATCTTAAAGTGAATGCCCAGATAAAAATTATTAAGCAGTTCCCAATTAGCCTTTTTCCCAGGGGATGACCAGCATGTACACTTTAACATCATACATGAATTTCAAAGGAAACTATTATTAGAAGCCATTTCTTATGGCTCTCTGAAGATTATATATTACATTACATCTGTATCATTAACTGAGCAGTAAATCTTGTTTTCTTAATGTAATTGTTTAGCTACTGAAGTCGCAATGTAATTGCTTTTACTCTGCCCTCCCAAAGATACAACATACTATTTTTCAAGGCATAACTTATCAGGCCTTTGCCATGTATCTGTGCACTGAGACAGTGGGATGTACCTGCAGTGCAACCCGATACAGGAACCTCTTCCTCCCACCTCTGTTTTATTCTGGCACTGTCTCCATCTGTACTATGGAACACACTACAGTCACTTACAGGGCAAAGAAATCCGGTCTTTCAGAGGAGTTTTTGGAAGAATCACCACCAAGGAATAGACCTGTTGAGACAAAGAACTAAATGTTCTGCAGCTGCTTGATAACTGAACTCAAAAGTCTTTGCAGGAATGGCGTGTGGTGTAACACATTCTCTAGATGTCTCAGGACAGAGGATCCTGGTACTAAACTCCATGCAGATGGTGCAGATGTGAAGGCCCCACACCTCACCCACACCAGCACACAAAGACTGGTCACTGAGAAACAACAGAGTGAAGACCATCTGAGTTCAGCTGGAATTCAGCTGCCACAGCTCACACAACTCCCACCAAACCTTTATTGCTTCAGCTCCACTGCTGCATGAGAAGCGTGCATGCTGCACTGTATCAGGCAGGAGGGGAACTAGAGCTTTATTTTACACAAATCATCCTCCTTGCCCCATTTAGAAAATACAAAGAAGCTATCAGACTGCATAACACATGCCCAGTACTTACCAGAAAGAAGAAACAGGAGCTGGCAAAAAAGAAGTGTCTCCCTCCATGGCCATAGATGTTGAAGTCTTCTGCTGAGAGATGGGCATCAGGGTACAGGATTTCCAAGGTGCCCTAGGAGAGAAGTAGCACCAACATGATTCTGTTATAGGCAGCATCCTCACTAGAGTGGGTGTCTGGACAAACAAGACTTTGTTGAAAGAAGCGCAGACAACAGCTGTCCCTAGCACCTCAGACCCAACCATTCCTCTACTTAGACCAAATTAAGCTCACACAGGAGTAAAGGAAGAAACTGAAGACAAGTGAGCAGAAAAAAGTGGCAGGAATCTGCATCTGAAGGAAACCAGCATCAATGACATTCCAGGAGAGAAACTGACGGAAAGGATAGGGGATGCAAGCAGTTAGAGGTCTGTTTGAAATAGACAGAGTTCCATTTACATTTCCATCTTTAAAGTAGACCTTTGATGAAACATAGAGAATACAAAAGCCTACACTTGTGCAAGAGTTGGGAAAGGACACTGTCTCATTCACTTAAATTCCTGAAAAATAGTATGAACAGAAGCTACCATGCAGACAGTGGAGAGAGAAAAGTGTCTGTAAGCACCACTGAACCCAGATACAGCTCAAACACTTGATATTTAATGAGGCTCCTCCAGCATTATCATGTGGCAATGATCAGCTCACTGCCTCCGCAAGCGAGAGCCTGGTCACAAAACAAAGATCTGTGTGTTATTCTGGTGCTGCCTCAAGTATAGAGACACAGGGCTGACCACTTACATACAGAGGAGAATAAACCCAGACACATACTGCATTGTTCAGAGAGATGGAGACACAGATAATCAACTGAGCTAGCAAGCCAGATGCTAGCTTGAAGGGAAACAGGAGCTCTCAGCTCTCTAACACTGAGGAAATGAGGCTCAATGCACCGCTCTTATCTGACAAGAACACCTCACATCTCTCTATCTAGTTTTGATGGCACTTGAGGCTAGATTCAAAACTTGTGGCTCAGGTGTGGAAAAACTCTCCCTTCTGTTCCAAGATTCACTAACAAGACAATCCACCTAAACCTCATCTCATGTCTTGACCTTGGCTGAGCTGTTCCTGCCATGAAGAGGACAGGGAGATACAGTCTGGTGTATGCTCTGGGGATCCTGATGCATTGCCACAAACATACGACCTTCCCCCAAAATCTCATTCAAAGAGCAAAGCTGCCACTTTCCAGTTAGAAGTCCCACACCTAACTGCTGAACTCCATGCAAAGTCCTCTCTTTTGCAAAGACTAATTCTCTGCTCCGATATACTCACCTGGGTGACAGAATATGCCAGAGACAGCACTGTAGTGATTGCCAGAACACGTTTCACACTCGACTTGCTCTCCAGGTGACCTGGAATTAAGGAATACAGAAGTGACTCAGGATGTGATCCCAGCCCTGATTAAAATCAGTTCTCTTAAAAACCAACAGAGGACCACATTTACATTTCCAGATGCTTCCAAGGGAATGTTAGAGCTCTCTATACTGCTAGAAACTGCTTCCCTGTTTGGAGAGTTGAGACTTTCACAGACAAAATAACATAAACCAACAGATTTTAACTTGCTTTCCTTCTGCCCACACTAATATACAGAAAGTAACTAAGTCCTTCCTCTGGGATTACAAAAAAAAAAAAAGGTCAGGAATTACACCAGTATCATATACACTGATAGATTGTAAAGTTTCTTCTCAGGAAAAAGCTGATGGGAGACTGGGTTAGAGCAGGGAAAAAGGGCTTAAATAATTTAGAGAAATCTGCACTGGAATATGCTGG
The DNA here is from genome assembly GCA_013400135.1 of Rhinoptilus africanus. Taxonomy (NCBI): domain Eukaryota; kingdom Metazoa; phylum Chordata; class Aves; order Charadriiformes; family Glareolidae; genus Rhinoptilus; species Rhinoptilus africanus. The sequence continues at coordinate 1,625,115 of VXBO01011952.1, forward strand.
AGCAGACAATCTCCAGTAGCTACCTCCAACCTAAATTATTCTATGAGCTCTCAAAAGATAAAAGAACTAGTGCTCAGATGTCTCACTGGCAGATGCAACAGTGACACCTACCAACTCCCATCTCCTCTACCTCTAACCCACAGGAAGACCTGCTCCAAACAGCATTTTCACTCATACAACTCTGAAAAAAGTAGAGTTATAGACTGCAGTACAGTTATAGCAGCTGAATCAAGCCAGGATGGAATCAAACCAACCAACGGTTGGGGACAGAAGGATAATCCAAAAGAAGGGCTTGAAATAAAATGGAGCTGAAGCAAAGATCGGAGAGTTATCTTTGCATAAGCCTTCTTCACCTAAGCTGTACACTCCTTCACCACATGCATGCAGGACAAACAAAGCACATATAAATCCTGAAATTGCACAAGCCATTGATCTGTAAATACGATCAGGCTTTCATACATTTCTAACTAAAACTGCACAATTTGCCCTTTGTTTTTATTCTAGAGCTCTTTCACTTTATAGAATCAGCATCTCCACAAACTTAGAGATGCAGCCTCTGTGGAATGAAAGGGAACAGAAGATATTCAAAGCACTCAAAAACCTCCTGACACGTACCAAAGGCAAGGCCTAGAATCACCACACTCAGCTCAATCGCCAGAAGGAAGAACCTTGTGATCTCCCACAGGATCTGAGGGATAACAGAAACCAGACAAACATGATTAAAGAGAGCCAGGAGCCAGTCAGAGGTTAATACAGCGAAACTTTACGCTCTGCTCCAGGGGATGACAGCCTCTGAATGGAGCAGGTAATTTCCACAAACCTTCCTGATGTTTTGTAGGGATGTTAATTATATGATTGTTCCAAGCCCTGTCCCGTGCCTGTGAAACCGAACAGTTGTATGGGAGCAAGCAAACAGCATGCCTATGGAGAGAGGAAGTAGCCATGGTATGCCACACTTGAGGACCTGTCACTTGTCTTGGGTGTGTTCTTTCTGCTGTACTCCCAAGGAGCACTAACCCAAGAAGACTTTAAAAACATAACATTAAACAGGGACGGTTCTTAAAGCAGCAGATTCTGCACTACAGTTATAACTGAATAAACTCAGTATTCTGCACTCCTCCAAAGCTACTGGTCCCGAAATCTAAAGTATATTCAACTCTAAAGCCCTCCCACTTCCAGTTTATCATTTTCATTACCACGCTTTATTTGGTGAAGCAAGACCAAAAAATCAGCAGGCGAGGCAACTTCCCAGGTAGTCATGAGATAAATCAGTGCCAAACCAAAAGAACCCAGGTTCTGGATTATTAATCCCTTTCCTCTGAACACTGAATGGCACTCCCTCCTGAAGATACACAACACTTTAAGAGGTGTTTGGTGAGACACTTCTAACCTCAGGAAATACACAGTGTATATACATGTGTGTGTGTATATATATAGATATATATATGAGAAAGAAAACAAAAGAAATACAATAGACATGATAGAATGTGTGTTTTTACAGGAAAAATTGACGGAGTATGTGTCTTAGTGCATGACTTCCCAGCAAGGTGCACTTAGCAGCAACACCAACAGAGCTGAAGAAAAGCACCTTCTCACCTCTTCTCCATTATTCAGGTCCTGGATCTACATCTATTCAACAGAGGTGAATTAAAATGCTACAAACATCCAGCCACTCACAAGAAGCAGCGCACTGCAGTGCTTTTGACAGGTATCACTACAGGGAAAAGCAGAAGAACCACACTGATCCCAGAGAATAAAGCCAGAAGACCTGTACTCAGTGGGTGGCTCTTCTTCCTCTAACAGCTCAAAAAAATACAGTTTCATGTTTTAGGTAATATTCTGCTACAAGTCAAATGACTGCAAAGGAACAGCAGTACAAAGCTATTTCCTGTTTGCTAAGGGCTCCCCCTGTGCTCAGAGCGGCTGCAAGGACATTCAGGTGTCAGCCTCAAAAGCAAATTTGGTTTTATTTGCTTTCAATACAAAAGAATTAAGTATTTTTCAAAGAACCACTCAAATACTGCAAGAGTAGCAAAGGACAGGTCTTGCCTATCCACTAAAAGTCTCGGAATGTTTAGCTCTTGCAAAGCAGAGTCATTGCATCTCTGCAACAGGAAAAGTTGTGCTACCACCATCTGTGCAACTATTTTAAGAAGTCCATTGTTTTACAGCCCTGGATGTTGTGATCATTTAGATACAGCTATCAGAACAGGATTCCATAGTAGACATAGCTATGAGTACTGGAAGAAAACACATTCTTCTTGTATGTGCATAAAAGGGAAGCCTTAGCAGATTGCTGTGACTAGAACTGCACAAAGCAGAGACTCTAAAAATCAGTACTGTACCTACCTTATCAGCAACTGTGGCAGCATCAGAGGCACTCACAGTCATGGAGACAACAGCACGGGCAATACCAACTAAAGCCACCACAAATACCTACACAAAAAGATACCAAAAGTGAGCGAGCTCATGTCAAAAGGCACATATGCAGCAGTGACCAGAAACCCTTTTGGAATACCATTTCCAGGTTGGCTTTCAAGCCTGACAATGTGTACTAAGGATTTCCTGTAGCAAATTGGAGTTAATTTCCCAAAGAAGATTCCTTAGGCCTGTTAGATATAAAAGTACTGACTTAGAATTTAGGAGGATAAATTTTCCTCAACGGTCAGATTAAACAACTCCAAAGAAGTCTCATCCGCTCCTTACAACAGTACCTTTACAGGCAGTCTTCCCACCCTTTAATCCACTGGGGTAGGGGAGGAGAAAAACCAGACAAAAACCATATCCCTCCAAATTACAAGATCAAGTGCTTGGTATGATTGAATAAATGTATCGTATCAGATAACAGAAGCCACTTAATACCAACTACACTTCAGATCTGTGATAAAACTAAAATCTGCTGTTCTCCCATTCAACACTGACAACGATCACGAACGCAGAGGAAAAAACTCAGCTGCAGCCAACAGCTTTAAAACATCTTACCTTGCTGCACAGTGCAACACAGAGATACCCCAGTCATCTCATGTACCATTTAAGCATGACAGCATGGAGCTCAGCAAGGCTAATTTACCAACTCTTGCGCTGTCACAGCTATACTATGCAATTAAGAGCTCAGTTGGATATATCTATCCTCTGCTGTGCAGACTTACCCTCTAAGAAAGCAGTTTTTTCCAGATAAAATTCTCCGAGTCACAGCTAATTCTAACAATGCAGGTATGAGACACCTAAATCTATTGGAGAACAAAGAGCCCAAGCTGATTCCAAGGTGGCTGGAGAATGGAAATGACCAATAAGCCACCTACAGCTGAACATTTCCTCCTTAGAGGAAGAACAGATGCAAATGCCATGAAAGAAGAATAATACAACAGTCCTCCTGGGGTGAAAAACTAGAACAAAACACTGACAAGAAGAAGGGTCCCTGAATATACGGTGTTCTGAAGCAGCAACAACTCGTTGAAGAGGAAGACACACCCTGTTTGCTTCCTCTCTCAGTAGGTAGAGACTCTTCTAAATCTATTAACTTAGCTTTAATCACTGACTCCACAAGAAAGCATTCCTTCAAAATGTGACAAACAGCTGTTTGAAAGGAAATCCTCACAGAACACACTTACATCCTCATTTCCCAATAACATAGTCCAGAAGATCAAAATGAACTAAAGTGGTTTCCTCTAAGGCTGTTTCACCACTTTCTGCTTCTCGCTCTGTTTTGAAAAAGTCAACAGCATACAGTCAGTTCACTTTTTTCTTCCCTTTGGTTTCTTCGGAGTTTTGCTTTTCAAAGCCTTTGGCATGAACTTTCTACAGAGCCATTTGCATTAATGGAAGCATAAAGGAGGATTTAAATCCAGACTGGAAATGCCAGAAAATATCTTTAAAAGCTTGGAGCATTTGTGTGTATACCTGGTTATCCACAGCTATTCACAAGCCCAGTGCCCACACCCCAGGTCCGAAAGAGCTAACAAGACTTTCCACCAAAGATTCAGTTGTTGCGACTAGCTCAGATTTGGTTTTGATGCTTCTTGGGTTTTGCCACGACATTACCTGTAGACAGCCCAAAGAAGGATGCTTCCCATCTAACCCAACTGAAACACACATTTACCTCTACAATCTGTACTAATCTCACTGGAGAAGAGCAAACGCATTATGCTACACACCAAGGCAAGCCAAGATCGCAAAAAGCACTTATGATAAAGCTTCTGAATGACATTTTTAAACAAATCCAGGTAGGTCCTTAGCTGCATTTACCATGCCCTGTGAGTAGTATCACAGTAAATAAGTATGAAGTTTGGAGATTACTACAGAGACTACCTTAACATGATCAAAAGCTGCCCGTGCCTTTTTAAACTGGGGAGAGAAGAGCAGACAAGGTCTTAAACGTTTGAGAATTGTAACTGTACTGCCTATATATTCTGCTTCCACCTTAAGAAGTAACAAGAACATCATCAGGTCAGAAGTCACTTTGATATGACGGGAAAGAAACTAGCAGGGTTCAGTGTCTACATTCCCAGACTAACCAGAACCTTGTCACATCACCAGTTTCTACAGCAGATGACCAAGCTTTCTAACAGCTTCATGGATTCTCCAGTGTTTCACTTTCACTACCCAAGTGAGAAGCTGGTTTTATGTCACATGTGACTGCAAGGAATATGAAAGTGTAAGATGCCAAATTCTTTGACAGAAAAGCAACAAAAGATGGGGAAGGAAAAAAAAAAGTCACCACAGGAGAACAAAATCCACTCAAATCCAGCAGATACGGTCCCAGAATCTGTGAAAAGCAGAATTCAGACAGTGAAAAAAAATAAAAATCTGTGTCTACTTCTTGTAGTATACCTTCAACTAAAACCAGACTTTATCCCTGCGAGATGTGGTCTACGCTCTCCCTACCGGTTCAGTGATATTGTTCATGAGTGGTAATAAAAAACACTCACTCATCAGTTCAAAAGAACAGAGCGGTACTCACTAGTATGTAGAATGTAGTGAAGATTGGGCTGGAAGTGACCCGGATTTTGGCCCTGGCAGAGGGCAGCTTCCAGAGAAGAAACATAAAGAAAAGCACATTGGGAACCAGGAGCAGAAGATCCCAGTAGCGGACTCTGCAAGAAGTAAATAAAACAGGTTTTTTTCCTGTTCTTCAGCATCTAGAAGACAAGGCACCAGCCCTGGTCCCTTCTCAACCCAATTGAGAAAGGAAGCTCCTTCCCCTGGCCCAAGGCCAGACCACGGTCCCATTTCCTCCATCTCACCTGGACTTGCCAATGTCCTCATAGAGCAACAACAGGCACTTGTGCGGCACAGTGATGTTGGTGTCATTGACTGCCTGCGTTGTGGTCGGGGACAAAGTCGTCACATTATCCAGTGCTGTCACCAGGGCAGTCGAATGCGTGATGTTGTCAGACACGGATAACCTCATCACAGACATCCTGCCTTCCTTCTGGTCCAGGTCAAACGCAGTGCAAGACAACCACAGAAGAGACAAAAAGCAACATTAAATCAGTTGTGAGTCAGAGCTAAAAAACCCCACATCTCTGCCATTAGGCTCCTGCAAAACTGCTTCCTGCTTGTTACAACAAATTACCATTATCAGAAAGACCGATTACACAATGAAATGCCACCTGCCCTTACTCTGCACGCAGCCATTAGGGTGGAGAGTACAAACCCACTATCTTATATCAGAGTAATAAGCACCTTCAAAATAGTGTAATACTATGCTGGATTAAACTTGGTGAATTTTTGAGCTTTAGCAGATTCATAGAAGAAATCAAGACTCAGTAGCAATACACGGCATCATTGGACGGAGGCAGAAATTCTGCTATACCAGAACATTAATTACCATTCTAACTCCCGAGATCAAGAAGCTATAATCAATGATTTGACTTAAACTATTGCAAACTACAAATGAAGTCCCCTACCTAAAACACACTGCTGTTACCAACCCTACAGTCTAAGAACAGGGAGAGCACCACATACACTTTTACCTAAAGGGACTGTACAGACTCTTTATCTTCCAAAACTGACACTAGCAAAAGCCAAAATTCAGCATTTTTCTTCCAGCCCTCAACAAGACTGATTTTAAGCAGAACAGTAAGGCTGTGAAAAGACAGCACCTTTCTAAAACCCCGTTAGCATAAAGTTCTCACAACTTCTTTACATCCACCAGTCTCAGTTGCGTTGCCCTCACTTCTCCAACACGGATCAGCATCACCGCTGGTACCTTACAAACGCACAACTAGACGCAGCCCTAGCTAACAGGTTTCCTAAGGTCAAACTCTCGGGCAGCAGAGAGCTACGGTCAGAATCAGAAAGGTCATTGGACTGGGTTCTTTTGCCTGCCCTACCTTATACCTCTCCTGTCCCTTGGAAAGATGACAAGGCAGAACTTCTGCTCCCCTGATGAAACATTTTTGAGCTGCCTTCCCTGAGAGAACATTCACATCTTTTCTGTCACCTGTCCATCCCCCAGGCCTTACGCTGCCACGGTATTAACTGTCCCTCCAGAAACTAATGGGGAAACTCTGCTCTGCTGTCCATAAAACTCCACATGCTTCAAGCCTGTGCCAGTGGCTTTGGCAGAAACAACAGCAGCAGCAGTTCATCCCTCTGTTGGTTCTACGATCACCTTGGAAGCTTAAGTGGACTATGGCACACAGTACTTCAGAGCTGCGTTTAGCACATACTAGAGTCTTGACCTGATTTATCTTACTAAGCCTACTCCTAATTCAATATATCACTTGGTGCAAATCCTCTCCTCTTCCCACCCTAAAACAGCAACCCTCACCTTAAGGCACTTGACTAGCTATGAGCTGAATGCAAACACAAGGTCCTACCATCTCTCCTGGCACTCCCCAAAGAAGCGGTCACAGATTAAAAAAAAAAATCTCTATCAACTGGCATCTCAAAGATGCACATTGCCAGCGATAACGCTCTATCAGTCTGTGTGCTAAGGCCAATCCAGGATTCATCTAAAAAAAAAAGTCTCACTGTTTGACTTTAGCCCTGGCTGGCATGGCAAAAACTGACAGGCTCCATGACAGGACTCAGAAGGTATTTTCCCTGTGAGGTTCTCGGTGACTCACAAGTTGGAAAGAATCAGCACAGCCCTGTGTCATCTGTTGAGCTCTTAAGAGTTCAGTAGCACCTTCTCCACAAACTGCTTGAGACTGTCAGCCAGAGACTCCTCTTTCTCTTCAGAGGCTGAAACTCCTCCCAGGTCTTCTGAGGGGCAAGGGGATCATGCCACCCTCAGCTAACAAACCCTCCCTTTGATTCACCCATGCTGACAGATACTCGCTGAGCCGGGATTTTTCTTTTGCGACTGCCGTATGCTGTGCGACACAAGAGACATCACATTAAATAAACACATGCAGACCTGGAAAGATCAACTTTGTGCTGAGATGGCAAGCAAAATCTGTGACAAAAAATTCCTACTTCTAGTAGAGACTCCAGCAAACAGCCTTCATATTCCATATTCTCTTCCCTCCAGCTTCTCACTACTCTGAATTGACACCACTGAGAATTATTTTCTGTTAATAGTTTTGCTCCATTCTCTTCCTCTGAAACACCACTGTATTTCAGCAGCAGCCAGAACAAGTGTGTTCACAATTGCCAACACAGAAAAAAATTCTACCTCATTTTTAAAAAAGCTGGGAAAGGGTAGAGAAAAACCTCACAGAACATGGGCAGAATAGTATCATCAACTCCAAACCATCACAACCTCCTAATGCCTCTTCTGGGACAAGGAATTTGATCTGCTTCTCACACTGAAAAGAGTTCGAACATAAAGCTGTGAGAGAACTACATGGGAAAAACAACTTCCTTATAAAAAGAACAAACACGCTCCATTCTTTTTCCCTAGAAGCCACCACTATCACACAACAGCAGCAAGCTGCTGATAAGAAGAGGAGGTGGCCCCACGTAACAGAGCTCCAGTCACGAGGTTTCAAAGGGCAAAGCAGAACCAAGCTTACCTCTCAGGCAGACTGCTCGCTAGGGCCTGGTATTAGTATCCTATTAATCCTCCCAAGATGGAGTATACACAAAGGCAGAGCAATGGAACATCCAACTTGAAAAGAAAGGGCAGCCAAAGCCATCAGCCACGCAGCACAATCCCCATGTTTTTCTAATAACCAAGGCCTACAGCAAGGATGTGAAGAACTGTCCCATTCCTGTCAAAGTCACCAGCAAAAATTCCACAGTGACGAAATCAGGAACTGATGGCAAGGATCCGGATAGACTCCATCATCCCCAGCAACACTGCTCCTTACAGCACACTGTCCAAACCCCTGCCCTGTCTAGTCCAAAATAAATCCAGTCAGCTGAGCATATCCAAGAGATCACTCACCACACCCTGCCTCCATGGGGATGTCCACTTCAGCCAGCCCAACCTACGCAACAGGGGTAAAACCACCCTGTAGCCACACAAAAGGAAACCAGTGCCGCAGTCCTTGTCTCTCTTTTTCTTCTAACAGGCAGCTTGATTCACCGTACACCCCAAAACAAAACAAAACGGTTTCCCACACTACAGCTGAAGTCAGCCTGACTTGGCTGAGAACTATTCCCCTGCCCAGGTGCTGGACTCCCAAGTTGCATTCGCAACAAGACCATCTACCCAACCGGCAGGTTGCTGGGACAGTGCTGGGGAAGGCTGAGTGGCACCTCCAGCGACGATTGCCTCTCACCACGGGGATGTCGTTTCTCAATTCATGGCACCATAACCATACCAGAGCTCAGTGAACATCGGGGCTCAAATCACTGGCAATTCTCTGTGCTCTCAAACACCAAGAATACAAACATGAATTACACACTACTAGAATAAAATAAATATCAATACTAATAAAAAATGAAAGTTTTTTTCTTTCCTTCTGTAAAACATATCAGAAAATCTTGCAAGTACAGAGCATACTGGGGTTAAGATTTCTCCTTAAAACATTGGTTTTGTGCAAGAGAAAACCGCACTGACCGAATTCTTGCTTAAATATGACTGACTTCAATAACTTAAATGCTTAAATAGTAACAAAAAAAAAAAAAAAAAGAAAAAAGCCTTTTGTTTCGCCTTCCTTTTTAAAATGGCTCTTCAAATATCACTCTTGGTCACAACAATTATATTTTGCATTTTACCCTTAGAACAAACTCACACAACAAGGATTTTCCACCAGTGACCAAGAACCATTTTCTCTCTTTTCCCAAGTTTCATTCTCACATTTAATTCTGAACTAAACTTAAAAAGAAAGGAACTGCAATGGTAAAAACAAAACAACCAAAGAAAAATACCAAAAGGAGAAGCATCAACAATAATCCAAAGCCACCAGACAAAGAATGTTCAGGGATAACTTTCAGAAACAAGTTATCCTAAGTTTTTTGTTGCTCGGTTTTGGGGCTTTTTTCTTCTAGAAGGCGGGTACACGGATAATAGGGAAGCAGGCAGCAAACGAAGCAAAGTAGGGGTAACGCGGTCACTTCACCCTCCGCCGGGAAGGAAGCGCTGCCCGTTTTAGAGGCTGCTGAAGAAACCAGAGAGATGGGGAAAACCTTAAGTGACTCCGCACCCTCCAGGCTGGGCAGAGGCGCCTCCAGAGGCTCCCAGGCTGCAAAAGGAGGCACAGAGCTGCCTTCCCGGGACGCGCTGACGCGCTCNCGACGGCGCTCAGTCGCGGGGGTCCAGCCCCGCCATCCCAGGCCCCGGCCCCGCCGCTCCCCTCAGCCAGGGAGCGTGGCCGAAGAGCGGCTCAAGCAGACCGCCGCGCCGCGCCGCTAGAGCCAGCGCAGGCGGGCCGACGCCTTTTCGGCAGGGCCCAGAAGAGC
>VXBO01011952.1:1640075-1662352 GCA_013400135.1 Rhinoptilus africanus
CGTGGCCCCCTTTTGATCGCCATCCCCATTGCAGAGCTTTGCCCTCCCTTTTCCCCCCGGTGCCCGGGGGGAGGCTGCCCAGCCCCCCTGCCCTCCCCCCGGTCCCCTGCCCTCACCCCGTCCCTCCGGTCCCCCCAGGACTCCTCCGAGTCGCCGGCGGCGGCCACCAGCCCCGTGCGCAGCTCCCGCCGGGGCGATGCCTTCACGTCCAGCCCCGGCCGGGACCTGCCCCCCTTCGAGGATGAGTCCGAGGGGCTCCTGGGGACCGAGGGGCTCCCCGAAGAGGAGGAAGAAGGAGAAGAGCTCATCGGGGAAGGGATGGAAAGGTAAGGAAAGCGGTGGCAGCCACCTTTTGGGGGGGGTGTTGTGTCTGCGGATGGGGTTTGGCTAAGGGGATGTCTGCGACATGGGGGCTCTCCGCCATGGTGGGGCCCCCCGCTGTGCTGGTGGCTGGGGTGAGGGGCTGGACAGTAGGGAACGGTCAGGGCATGGTGTCGTTTGAGTCTTGGAAGAGCTGAGCAGTGTGCAAGCTTGGAGCAAAGTGCCATCGTGATCCAGTGCGGATAAACCAGTGTCTCCCTGGATGTGTGACGTGCATCCAACCCAGCTCCTTACTCCTGTAGGCATAAATTTTAACCTTTACTTAGCCAGGCCTGCCAGCAGGCTGGTGAGCTTCACAGTGCAAAGGCTTGAACGCTGACATTCATAACCGTGGCGCTGGAGCCCTCTGTATGGCAAGGCATCTTCTGTTGTGAAGTGCTTTCCCGTTCAACGCGTTCAGTCTTGCCGCAGAACAACTGTCCCAACACCTACCCGTCAGTAGGCAGAGAGGGCTGGAGAAACGGTTTCTGGAGCCTGGTCTGATGCGGTGCTCTGTGTGCGTGCTAGGGACTACCGCCCCATCCCCGAGCTGGATGTCTATGAAGCGGAGGGCCTGGCCTTGGACGATGAAGACGTGGAGGAGCTGACTGCCAGCCAGCGGGAAGCCGCAGAGCGAGTAATGAGGCAGCGAGACCGCGAGCTGGAGCAGGGCATGGGCCGCATGAGGAGGGGGCTGCTTTACGGTAGGTGCTGGTGAGCTCTACCAAGTGGTCTCCTGATCCCCGTGGGGCTGGCTGTAAGCTGGCCCTTGTGGGGAAGCTGGACTGTCGCCCTCCGAGTAGGAGGGAGGTCCCTGGTGCTCCAGTTTATTTGGGCTGTCAGTGAAATCTGTGGCTGTGGGCTTGACTGGACTCCCCAGCATGTGATCCCTTTGATTTGGGCCTCTGAGGAACTCATTTATTGTGTTCTTCTGCTTATATGTTCACTGGCAGGATCCTGGGCCTATAACAAGGGTTTGGGATTCTGTTAAGCATATGCTGTGGAGTTTGTTGGTGTTCCTACAGAGACTAGTGTGGGCTGGATGGGAAGGCCTTTGGAAGCCTTGGCCTTCCTCCCTCAGTGCATTAATGGACATGAGTTTGTGCTCTCCCATATAGATCTTCTTAATTCACCCCTGTTAAGTCTTTGGCTATGTTGTGGAACTGGGTTTAGGCTGGGCCTGGGATGGTTCTTGGTTTACATCCCAGGCTCTGACCTCTCCATTTCCATAGCCTGTGCGATCCAACCATGACTAATCCAAAGAGTGAGAAGGTGAATCCCAATTCTTTAACATTTTTCCCCCACCGTTAGATAGCGACGATGAGGATGAAGACCGTCCCTCACGGAAGAGGCGACTGGCAGAACGGGCTGCCGACGGCATGGAAGAGGAAGATGAAGACATGATTGAGAGCATTGAGAATCTGGAAGACATGAAAGGGCATTCGGTGAGGGAGTGGGTTTCCATGGCGGCTCCCCGGCTTGAGATCTACCACCGCTTCAAGAACTTCTTAAAGACCCATGTGGATGACCATGGGCACAATGTCTTCAAGGAGAGGATCAGCGACATGTGCAAAGGTAGAGCTGGGTGATTAGAGGCTCTCTCCTCTTGATGTGGGTCACGGTACTTTGCAGTGATCCAGTCCACGGGTGGACTTTTTCTGCCTGGCATGTTTGTCTCAGACATTGAGTCAGCACTTTAAGAAACTCGGATGCTGATGGAGCTAAATGAGTAACAGAAACATGCCTACTATCTTCTTTGATTCTGGATGACTAATTAGAAGGCCCCTAGCGTCTCCTACTCATTAATATTCATATCGTAGAAATGCTAGCAAAAGAATATGTGGGGCAGCAGACAGTGGTCTGCAAGCTTGCGATCTGAACGAGACAACAATTGCTTGCTGTCTGCGGCCGTTACTTTCTCACACTCACACTGGAAACTGGATTATCCAGCAAGGGGGACACAAACAGACCTTGTGACTTTAGAAACCGTGTCAGTGTTGAAGCCTTGTATTCTGACTAGATTCTGCCAGAAGAAGGAATCGTGAAGGCTGTCATTGATAAATTTTAAAAGCAGAAATTGTCACGTCTAGGAACAGCTTGTGTAAGTGCAGTTACACTTATTTCAGAAGCTTGAGTTAGTAGATCAGGGTCAGTGTTACACAGTTAGGAAGTAAAAGGCATTTGTCTTGTCCCTTTCCAGGAACATAAGACGCAGAAGGTTTTTTGCCAGCCATTCAGCATAGTTGTCTCTCCTGTTAACTTCTGTTTCCTGGAGGTCTGTGGGAGAGTTGTGTGTTGGGCTGAGGCTTTTGAGTCTCGGGAACACTGAGCCTGGGAAGTATCTGTGCCGAACTGGGAAGGAACAATCACAAGTTTGGTACTGGTGAAGAGTTTGTCAGAGAAATAAATGAAAAAGAGTTTTCCACTAATTTTCATATTGTTGACCTCTAAACATTTTTGAGGGAAGGTGCAGCCGTCAGGATACAGGCTTGTCTGTTCTGGCTGCCTTCTGCAGGCTCCTTGAGGAGTGAACAGGTTGAAAAGACAATTCACCCCATCTCTTTCTTAAGAGAACAGAGAGAGTCTGGTGGTGAACTACGAGGATCTGGCAGCCCAGGAACACGTCCTTGCCTACTTTCTGCCTGAGGCACCAGCAGAAATGCTGAAGATCTTCGATGAAGCAGCCAAGGAAGTGGTATTGGCCATGTACCCCAAATATGATCGTATTGCTCAGGAGATCCATGTCCGTATCTCTCATCTCCCTTTGGTGGAAGAGTTGCGGTCGCTCAGGTAAGAAGCAGAATTACCAGCAGCGCTGTGGGGCCTGCAGTGGGCTTTGGGGTGCTCAGCAGAACTAGTCTGCAAGCTAATGCTCTGGATAAGTCCAATGTCCCCAAAGGTAAACAAACCCTGTGAGAAAACTCCTACTGATTACTGTTTCTTACTAAGCCTTTGGGAGTTGTGCCTCGTAGCAAGAGTATTTCTGTGGCATGTTGTGCCTTCTGCACCCTGCAGGCATCCAGCATCTCTCGTGTCTTTCCTCAGGCAACTGCACTTGAATCAGTTAATCCGGACCAGCGGAGTGGTGACAAGTTGCACAGGGGTCCTGCCTCAGCTCAGCATGGTCAAATACAACTGCAGCAAGTGCAGCTTCATCCTGGGACCCTTTTTCCAGTCCCAGAACCAGGAGGTGAAACCCGGCTCCTGTCCAGAGTGTCAGTCTCTTGGCCCCTTTGAAATCAACATGGAAGAGGTGAGAGATGTGCTTGCCTGATGGGGCTGTCTGCTTGTCCTGCCCAGGCTGCTACGTGGCCTGTTCCTCCCAGCCCTGCCTTGGCTCCCACCCTTTGAACCGGCTTGGTGCCGGGAGAGGGGTCTACTGCTATATCCAGGGGTCTGTGAAGACAGATCTTGTCCATTTAAGCTCTTGATCTGACTCTGCCCAATTTAGCAGCCAAAAGTCATTTACTACCTCATTGTCAGTGTTTGGGGTGAATCTTTTGCCACGGTCATCTCTGTGGTACGGTTACGTATCCGTACTGTAGAAATGCAGACGGACTCTTCTCCTTCCCAGGTTAGGTCAGTATTTCGTGATCTGCCAGCTAAGGAAACCAGAGGACAGTAGCAAAATCTTAGATGTGGAGCTTCTGACTTTGATTCTTTGCTTTGTTACCTTTAACCATCACAAGTGGAACATCCTTCTCCTAGGAACCGGTCCAGTATTTGGGTGGATAAACGCTGTGGTGTCTGAAACACAGTGGTGAGATGGGGCAAAGTGCTTTCCTGTCCCCACTGTTGTCTACCACACCCTGGAATTGCTCCTCACAACCTCCATCCTCCCATGCCCATAGTTTTCTAACCAAAGTATAGTAAGTCTTTGAATGAACCTTCTCTGGTGAGGTGCCTTGAAAAGCGTCGGCCGTGCTGATGCCTGCCAGACTTGCTGGGTAACCTTTGTTCTGTTGCTGCAGACAGTCTATCAGAACTATCAGCGCATCAAAATCCAGGAGAGCCCTGGGAAGGTGGCTGCTGGCAGGCTGCCCCGCTCCAAGGATGCCATTCTCCTCGCCGATTTGGTCGACAGCTGCAAGCCAGGGGATGAGATTGTGAGTACATTGTTGATCTCAAGTATGGGGTGAGCACAGATGATTTTTAAACTCTGACAATGACATCATGGGGATTGTCCCTGTGGGGAGGGATTGTCCTCAGATGCATTTGGGCAGCTACTTTTGAGACTGGCATCTTAAAATGGAGAGGGGGCTGCTTTGTACTGTGCGGGCACTCACATACCGTCTCCTGGTGCCTAGGAGCTAACAGGGATCTACCACAACAACTATGATGGCTCCTTGAACACCGCCAACGGGTTCCCAGTGTTTGCAACTGTGATTCTGGCCAACCACATCGCCAAAAAGGACAACAAGCTGGCTATTGGAGAACTGACTGATGAAGACGTGAAAGTGATTGTGGGTCTGTCCAAGGATGAGCAAATTGGGGAGAAGGTGGGTCAGCCTCAGACATCCCTTCTTTTCCTGTTGGTAGCTTGCCGACACCTGACAGCTGGATCAGAAAGTGATGAAAGGTGTCATCTGACTAAACAGTGGTTAAAGAAACTTCTAGAAATCCCAGTTCCTTCTGAGTGGTGTTCCGGCCTTCTGTAGCTCTCAGACAGCTGTTTATGAGACTGAGTTATATGAGGGAAGTAAATAAGAAACTTTCCTTGTACTTTTGTTGGTCAGATTTTCTGTTTCTCCCCTTCCTTGTCTGACTCTTCTACATCACAACAGGGCTGGAAGAGAGGCACTGAGAGGCACTCAGGCATCCATAGTATCTGATCATTGTTTTCTCTCCCCGTATCTTGACAGCACAATGGGGGAAGTGTTCTGAGGGTCCAATGCTTGTGTCTCCAGTCCCCGTAAGGGGATGTCATTACTTAGCTTAAGCTGCAGCAGAGATCTTAGCTTTGCTTCTCTCTGCGTTCTCAGACCTGAATCCAGTACTTGAAAGAACGAAGCTCCTGGATTGCTGCATGTTCAGTCTCGCTTGGATCAGGTTTAAACTCTGTAATAGGAGGAACTTCACTCTGTTGCCTTGGTCATACTGTTTTCATATTGACTGCTGTTCCCAGTGGGTGGAGCAGCTTCAATTGAGCCAGGACTGTTTTAACATCAGTAGTCTGCAGCATCGGGCTATTATCAGAATACCCTTGAGAAAATAAGCTAGTTGTTCATAATATTTGACCATGATGACAATTCATGTGCAGCATAGCCCATCCAGCTACTATCATGTGCAGTGATTAAGTCTCAAATCAAGGTCTCCAGCTTTGCGACAGCTGATAACGGCCACTGCGGCTTGCTTTCTGTCCCACAGGAGTGTGGAGGCAGTAACAGCAGCTTCCAGCACTAGACTACACAATCCGTTATGTCCCAACAGCAGTGGTTTTGTGAAGCACCTTTAGGGGACTCTGGGTGGGTAATTACCTTTGAAAAAGCCCCCTGGGCATGGATAATAAAAGACTCTTCAGTGACAGGGATATTGCAAGGTTAACCATAGATACAGCCCTTTGCTGCTTGTCGTGCCAAATTCTGCACAGACTGGGAAATGGTATTCCCTGGACAACCCCTCTGGTTTTCCTTTCAGATTTTCGCCAGCATTGCCCCATCTATTTATGGGCATGAAGATATCAAGAGGGGCTTGGCTTTAGCTCTCTTCGGTGGAGAGCCCAAAAACCCAGGTGGGTGTCGCTTGTGTCACTTGGTGCTTCACTGAGCTGAAAGCAAATGGATCTGGGTTTGTCTGCGCTGTTGCAATGAGGGTGGTTAGAGGTGTCTGTGTGGCTTGGTGACAGACGAGGTAGCAGACTGCGGGATATCTGTGATGGAAGTGGCTGCTTTTATCATGCTGAAAAGTCTGGTGTGACAGTAGAAACACGAAGACTGAAAACGGCTCCTACTGTAAACCTGGGCAAGTTTTTATCCCTCCTCCTCTAGGAGGTCGTGTTTGATGCCCCTTCTGAGGTTTGACCTTTTGGTGTCCTGATTTGATATCATCTCCTTTTTAGAAGGATGTGTTCTGCAAGGTTAGAAATGCTGGTTTGCACATGTGGCCACCTCCAAAGCTGACTTTCTTTTTCACTCAATTTCCTGTAAGGTGGTTTCCCTGCCTAATCTGTGCCTTCCCTTCAGCTTTGTGGTGTTCAGGGCAGGGCTGCTATCAAGCCATGCACTCAGCTGCCAACCTGTCTCTCCCATTACTATTGTAGGTGGCAAACACAAAGTCCGTGGTGACATCAACGTGCTTCTGTGCGGAGACCCCGGTACTGCAAAATCACAGTTTCTTAAATACATAGAGAAGGTGTCTAGCAGAGCAATCTTCACTACCGGCCAGGGTGCTTCTGCTGTAGGCCTCACCGCCTATGTCCAGAGGCACCCGGTCAGCAAGGAGTGGACTTTGGAGGCAGGAGCCCTGGTGCTGGCTGACAGAGGTGTCTGCCTGATCGATGAATTTGACAAGGTGAGGCCTACCTTTGTCTCTGTGGGAAGGATTAGCTGTGGAGGGACCAGCTGTAACCTCCGTGATGAGGAGACACTATAACTCATGGTGCCACCTCCCAGCTGAGACTCCTGCAGTTTGCTAGGGTCCATAGTGCAGTTTGCCACTTCTTTAGAGCATCAGGAGCTGATTCCCCTTGGTGTGTTGGACGATGGGTGTAGACATAGATTCAGTTTAAGTCATTCTTGCTTTCTTATAGATGAATGATCAAGATAGGACCAGCATCCACGAGGCCATGGAGCAGCAAAGCATTTCCATCTCCAAAGCTGGCATTGTCACATCCTTGCAAGCCCGCTGCACTGTAATTGCTGCTGCTAATCCCATAGGTAAGTGCTGAGAGACCACAGGACCATCTCAGGCCTCCAGCAGGAGTCCTGCTGTCAGAACTGTAGGACAGCGTCCCCTCCTTCTCCCTGGTTTCTCCACGTCAAGCAAGCAGTAAAGTCTCTCTGTGCAGTAGGTCTCTGCTTGCTTCAAAGCTTCGGCACTGGAGCTTGTGTGTGACTTGGAGGTTTGTCTCTACGATCTAGGTGGGCGATACGACCCATCGTTAACTTTCTCGGAGAATGTAGACCTGACAGAGCCCATCATCTCTCGATTTGATATTCTGTGTGTGGTGAGAGACACCGTGGACCCTGTGCAGGTACAAGTTGTGCTATGAATCTCAGGTTGTTCTGGGCTTGTGATGTTGCTGTTGAGATGCTCAGCTGCAGTTGCCCACTGGGTTTTGCTATCCAGTGAGTGTCTTCAGTGTCTCTTCCACTGCTCCCTTGTAGGATGAAATGCTCGCCCGGTTCGTTGTTGGCAGCCATGTCAAGCACCACCCAGGCAGCAAGGAGGCAGTGAATGGGGATGCCAATGAGGTCATTCTTTCCAACACATACGGGGTTGAACCCATTCCCCAGGAGATCCTGAGGAAATATATCATCTATGCCAAAGAAAAAGTCCGCCCCAAACTCAACCAGATGGACCAGGACAAGGTGGCCCGGATGTACAGTGATCTCAGGAAAGAGTCTATGGTGAGAATACTGAGGAGAGGGGGGAAGAAGTATGTATCTAGACTGCAGACTGCTCCAGCATATGTTGACACGTTCTTGCCATTCCCATCTGAAAAGTCTGTGCCACTGTTTTGTGAGAGACAGGCAGATGCTGCAGTGTCTGCTGAACAGATGATCATCTAAATGCAGAGTCTTGCCTGTTGGTGATCTATGGACTGGACAAGAGTACCTGTCGTGGCAGAGTCCTCTTACTGTCACCCAGTCTGTCAGGCCCACAGATGTTTGCATTCACTTGCACCTATATGCTCCTGGTACATTAGAGAGCTGTTCTGTGTAGAAATGCTCTTCTCTTTTGTCCATGGGATCTCTCAGGCTTGTTTCATGCTCTCCAAGGGGAAGAGGAATTTGTTGAGGTCAGAGGGAGACTTTTGGAGCCTGGGAAAACTGTATTTTTTTCTTTTTTAATTGGCTTTTTGTTTCTTTAACTCCTCCTAAAAGTTGCTGGGGGAAATTGGATGTCTGTTTGTGGAAAGGCACTAAATGATGGCAAAGAGGGACCCCACATCCATCCCCGTGCACCCTGCTGAATTAAAATGTTGAATAGGGGAGCCCGTGCCACTCTGCAGAGCGTGCCAGCAGGTGGCAGAGCCTCCTTAGCCTGAGAGTCCTCACAGGTCCAGGAGCAACCCCCTACAGAGTGAAGTAGGTCCTGGGCCAGAAGCCACCTGCCTTGCCCCATGTCTTTTATCCTTCAGTAACGAGTTGCTTCCTCTTCTCTCCCCTTAGGCAACAGGCAGCATCCCCATCACGGTGCGTCACATTGAGTCCATGATCCGGATGGCCGAGGCTCACGCCCGCATGCACCTGCGGGACTATGTGGTGGAAGATGACGTCAACATGGCCATCCGGGTGATGCTGGAGAGCTTCATCGACACGCAGAAGTTCAGCGTCATGCGGAGCATGCGGAAGGTGGGCAGCGGCTGAGCCAAGGGCTGTAGCTGCACCCCAGACGCTGTGGGTTTGGCTGCAGCCTCCTTGCGTTGCCCCGGCTGCGGGCAGACACTCTTCCATGCCCTGCAGGGCTCTGTCAGCAGCATCAGAGCTGAGCCCCCGTCAATGGAGTAATGGGAGTCTGAGGCACTGCTACGGGACTGCCCTTCGCCCCTCTGTGCTGGGGCAATGTTCTTGTTGGGGCTGAGAAGGGAGTGTGCCCCGAGCCTCTGTGTTGAAATCACTGGCTGCGTCTCTCTCCTTTTTTGATGCCTTCCTCGCTATTTTGGCCCAGGACTCCTGCTGCTTTGCTGCCAGGTGATCGAGCCCAAGCAGGCAGTTAGTTTCTTCACATTTTTTTTTCTAGGGCTGCTCAGGGGACAGTTAACCACAGGGCAGCCCTCAAGTGCACAGTCTGCCCTTTTCTGAGTGGCAGGGGCTGGCTCCGAACGGCTCTTGGCTGGCCACAGCCTGGCGTTTGTCCATGAGTGTCTGCACGACTCGTGGCCTCTCTCTTTGGCTGCAAACAGCCAGCCAGGCGTGAGTGTCTGGGTTAAGGGAAGCTGCTCTACTCCTTCCTCGGGGCCAGCTCTCCCACGGCTGCATCCCCCATGGGCAGCACCCCTCCCCAGCAGTGCCCTGCCAGCCCCCAGAGGTCCAGGGCCCCTCCGGACATTTCTAATGGGTGTAAGAGCAGCTGGTAGGGGAGTGTCATGGCTGTCACAGGGCTGTGTTTTCACTGTGTGTGCAGGTGGCAGCTTGGCAAGGCTGAAGTCCCTTAAGAGACACTAAGGGTGCAGGTGACAGTGGTGTATTTCAGTTCCCCTTGTGCTCTGTGGGAGGAGGGGGTTGGTTGGTGTTGGGCATGGGAGACCTGCAGTGCATCACTCGGTTCCTGACCCTCTCAGCTCTTCTTGTCCTCCCTCCCAGACGTTCTCCCGCTACCTTTCATTCAAGCGAGACAACAACGAGCTGCTGCTGTTCATCCTGAAGCAGCTGGTTGCAGAGCAGGTGATGTACCAGAGAAACCGCTATGGGGCCCAGCAAGACACCATAGAAGTCCCAGAGAAGGACCTGGTGGACAAGGTATGGGCTTATCATAACAAGGCTTCTCTGGGGTTGGTTCCAGCTCTCTCTGCAGCCTCAGAACTAGAGGTGTTCTCGGACTCGTAACTTCCCTTCCTGGGTTATGGTACCAGGAAAAAACTCCTGTTAATTTATCCCAGAATCAGGGCTGTCTCATCTGTATCTGATCCTCTCTTCTCTGGGAGTGACAAATTCGTCCCCCTCAATTCTCATGCACCCCCATAAAGCTTTGAGTTTGGAATGGTAAATCCTGCAGAATGGCTGGTGCTTTGCAGGTGAATGAGGATAAAAGTTCCCTGGCACCTGTGTTTGAAGAAGGAACGAGCAGAAAAAAATCTTTGTATGAACTTTCCCAATCCCTCCTGAGGCTCTCCCTCCTGAGGCTCACCCTTCTCCTTAATGCATCCTCATCCTGGTCCAGGGACTGCGCTCCTGGCTCTGCCTGTGCAAAGTATTGACCTTGCTTGGCACTAAAGCAGTATTTGATTCCTGAGTTGCTGTTTTTCTGCTCCTTGCATGAAATGTGCAGAGTAACTGCTGCCAGAGTCACCAGCTTGGTGCTGTCCGTGTGAACACCCCAGCCAGAGGTCTCCTGCAAAACTGTCTCCCACTGGGTGAGGTATTTCAGGGGCTTTTGGATAGTAGTTACATTTCTGCTCTAGTGGAAGTAAAGGACGAGCCGAGAGCAGGCAGATGCTGAGCCAGCATCCTCTCTTTGCTCAGCTCAGCTCTGCCAATGCTCCTTTCCTCCTGACCTGCGGTCTCCTCTGCTGCTGCAGCTCTGCTTCCTGCTGAGCAGAGCAGAGATTGCTGACTGTCAAATTTTATGCAGCCTTTGCTATGGAAAACCACATGGTTCTTACTTTTTTTTTTTTAATAAACATTTACCTCTCCACTCCCTCCTCCTCCTCCTCCTTCCAGGCTCGGCAGATCAACATCCACAACCTCTCTGCCTTCTATGACAGCGAAGTGTTCAAGATGAACAGGTTCAGCCGGGATGTGAAGCGGAAGCTGATTGTCCAGCAGTTCTGAGGCTGGAAGTGGAGTTTGCCACATGCTCCTGTGAGACGAAACCTCCATCTTGCAGCTCTCCCAGGAACCATAACAGAGATCACGATCCAGCAGGACTAAGCTGCATTTTCTCTTGTTTGCTTTGTGCCTTATGGATTAAGGGAGTGCTGAGCTGCTGAAGATCTTGTAAATAGAACAGAGTTAAGTAGTTAAATGCCCAGCCATGTCTGTTTAGCAACTTTGTTCACTGTTTTGCCTTGTAGCTAAGCACAACAGGGAGAGAATTGCTGGCCACGTAGATGGCATGTTTGCTGTTTGTTTGTCACTAGTCGTTATGGGCTCATCTGCAGGAGAGACCAAGTGGGAGCATTCAAAAAGCATTTTTCTGCCTTATCCATGCCCCTTGGATTGCAAGCACCCTCAGGGATTCTCTTTTCCCATCTCTGGCGACTGTGCAGCCTGCTGGGTGATAATTGAGACTGCTTTCAACTCTGCGTGACCCAGCCAGCCTCTCAGCTCCAGGCCTTGGTGCCCGACACTTGACATTTCCCCAGGTGCCCACATGGGTTGACCTTGTGCTTGGTTTCTGCAAGGGAGGGAGGGGAGCAGAGGAAGATGAGAACTGAAATAAAACATAACCATTTCTAATATGATGTGTGTGGGCAGTGAAAGCTCCTTCAGTACATGCTGGGGCAGTGTCCAGCCTGAGGGAAGGGGCTTCCCCTGCCTTACCAGGTGTTATCTCTGTGCAGCTGTTAGCAGACGTGAATTTATGGCTGGATGAAAGTGCCATCACCTAAACCGAATGCCATCTCACACCCGTTTGTTGAGGGTGAAGTACCCATGGTGCTGGTTTTGGGATAGCAGTGGAGGAGCCCCGAGCTGGAGGGGTTTGGGGAGGGCAGGACGGGCTCAGTGTTCCCATGCAGTTTTCTTACTGTGTGCATTTTTAATACATTTGTTTTTCAATACTTCTGTGTTTCCTCCTCTGTTGGGAACTCTTGCAGCCACAGGGGGAAGGAAGACCATAAGTGAGCAACTGGATGCTGGACCAGCTCCTCAGCAGTTTGTGGGGTTGGGTTTGGGTATACACACATCTCGCGCTGGTTCTTCAAGTTAGCAGGAACTGCCAGTGCTGGTCCCTTGGCTACTACACATCTTCACTGGGGGCAGATACCAGGACACAGCTGTCCACAGGACAGTGTCGTGAACACTGTTTCCCACCAAGGACCTGCCTGCAGTGCCTCCTTCCCTGTCTTGCCAGCTTTTTGGAGCACTGATCCCTCTGTGGACTCCTCCCCTGTAAATGTTTGTATTGCCTTAAGACTGTCCCATCGCAGTACGTATCTCCCACCTCCCTTCCTTTCCCACTCTGGGGTTAGACAGCCTTGATCTCATGTCTTGGCTGCCCCTTGGATTCCAGTCTGGGAGAAGCAATAAACCCTCTCCGAGATGCAGCTGAGGTCTGTAGTGAATGTGCTTTGCCTGGCTCGACTTAACGGGACCGTAAGGCATCTCCAGCCTCCCCCAGCCTGTGCTTGGGAGAATTCGTAAGCTGGCTGCTGCCATTCTGCGCTGGCCAAGCAGCCGTGTCCCTGGCTGTCGACACCGTGGGGTTTGTCGTGGTGATGCGTGCGCGTCTGTGTCCTCTCAGCCTGGTTGTTAGTCAGGAGCTCGCGGTGCTTGAACCCTGCTGGGGGCTTAGCACATGACTCTCAGCCTGAAACTGGCTCCGCGTGTTGCCTTTTCTGGCTGCCAGCTCCCTCCTGTGTATTTGTTTAACTGTTTTGGCTGTTTTATTCCCTTCCCGCTGGGCCTCTGTCTACCAGGGCTTTCCACAGGCAGCCCATAGAGACACCCTGCCCAAGCTAGCCCTCTGCCCCTGAATGTGTGCCCGGGTCAGGTCTGTGCTGGGGATGGCAGAGCTGCTGTGGGCCTGGAACCGTGTGGTAAGGCCCAGCACCATCCTTCAGGGCTGAGCACAGAGCTGTTAGCACCTCACCTCCTCCTGCCAGAGGCCACGGGCAGAGGGCATCCCTGGGGAGAGCAAGCTGTGCCCAGCCCTGTGGGAACCCACACACCTCGCCAGGGAAAGTGCTGCCCCTGCGGGAGCAAAACCATCCGTATCAAGGGAGGCAACAAGCTTTTCAAGCAAACAACTTGTGTGTCGTGGGGTGAACATTGGGTGTGGGAGGAGAAAGAGGCTTTGGGTTGTACAGGAGAAATACAACATGCCTCCCAAACACTTGCAACCTTGTGAAGTCTCTGCTGTGCCTGTAGTGGCCTGCACAGAGTTAAACACCTGGCTAAGCATGTCACCCCGAACCAGCAGAGAACACACTGGAATGGAGTGCGGGTCCTGATTTTCCCTGCTCTTTGCCCTGATCATGGACAGGGCTGTTGACAGTCACCCTTCAGTTTTGTCCCACAAGTTGCTCCTGCCTTCCACGCTCTGGTCCCACCTCACTTGGCACACGGTGTGAGCAGTGGCAACAGAGAGATGCCACTGTTGGAGTCACTTGTTTGTCACTTTGCTCACGCTGCCTCCTCCCGAATCCTCACTACAAAGGCAGTTATGCCCTCCCACTTTGCGTTGCCAGCATCCAGCAGAGCAATGAATTCTTGCAGCTGCGCCCTTGCTAATGCTGGCATCAGCCGCTCAGTGGAGTGTTAATGCCAGTCTGAAGGCATGTTCCTCCTCTCACGGCCACTGAGCTTTTCAGGTTCCCTGGAGCAAGCTTTGGCTGTTGACAGCATCAGGTGTCTGGTCTGGACAGGGGTGCAGACAGGGGTGAAAACAGATGCTGCTCTGAACAGGGACTGCCTTGCCAGGGGGCATGTTCCAGCTGAACGTAGCGAGGATTTTACTGCAGGGCTCTGGAGGTCGGCAAGCCAAGCCGCGCTCTCCCGAAACGAGGAATTGCTCCCCTGACAACCCTGAGTTTAGCCAAGCTAAACTTGGCTTCTCGCTGCTGCGACTCAAACATTGCACAGCGCCTCTGACAACCTGGGGCAAGAGCAAGAGCCGGGGGGAGGTGAGGCTTGTCCGCACCAGGCTGTGCCTGGGCTCAGATGCAAGACGATGGGTGTGCTGAAAGCAGACAGGGCTTTGTGAAGCCAGGCAACGTCCCTTCTAGTGGCCATTCCCCCCTTGTGACTGTGGTTGTTGGCAAATGCTGGGGGAGACTGGCTTGGAAGAGAATCTTGATTTGAAAAGGGCATGACGGGCCAGATGAGTTTAATTTGAACATGCTGTGTGCACACTCCTGAGAGAGCAGCGTGGCTCTCTGCATCTCATAAAAAGCTGTTTGACCTTAGCCCAGCACGGCACATACACACACACACAGAAAACAGGCATACAGGTATGTGAGCTGGGGAAAAGGGGGAGACAAGCCCTCTCCCTTCCTGCAAGCTCTTTCCTACCCACTGATAGGGTTTAGAGTCTTGGTAGCTTCTGCCATTACTGGGATCATAAACCAACACGCTACATCTGCAGGTCCTGGGTTGTACCCAGTGTGCTAACGGCTGTTTCTGAGTCTGCTTGTCAAATGGCAGATGCCCCTTGAGTAGGGAAAGTTCTACCTCCAGTAATACACTTTTTTCCCTCAAATTAATGCCAAAGTTACTTGGAAAAATTAGCATACGCAGCATTTCTGGACCAGAATTGTTTTGCTTTCTCCCATGCCAGACTTTGGCTGGAACCCATGCTGTCCATCTCCTGTGTGCTTACTAAAGAGCTGTCTGGAAACAGGTTGATGAGAACTCTCCCGGTGTAATTGGGCTCAGGATGTAGCAGTTGTGTTGGATAGCATCATCTTCTTGTCCTAGAGGATGCCAATCAGCTGCAGTTCAATCAAGAGGGCCATTTCGGGTGCTTATGGCTCTGTCCTTGTTGACCTCGACTGACCTGAATTCCAGTACCTGATGACTGAGCTGTGCAGACAGTATGGGAATATGTTTACAGGTGTGTATACAGATATAGGTGAGTCACTGGAGACGGCTGCCCCTCATGCCACGCTGCAGGGAGGATGCACTCTGAACTTCCTAGTATTTTTCCATCTCCTAAAATACTTCTCCACTTAACAAGGCAGAGCCAAAATCGGATCAGGCTTCTGCTGTATTTTGCATCTATTATGCAGTTCTTGCTGCCATGACTGATTTAATGTCTCCATTATCACAGAGTACCAGTCTGCCAACGACTCCAGCCATCCAGCATGCTCCTTGGCCACAACTAAAGGTCTGTGAGGAGCCTCGAGGGGCTTCTGAGTGCTGCATCTTCAGAGCAAAAGCTCCTTGGAAGGGTGTTGTGCCCCTTTTGTCTCATCTTGCAAGTCACTTCCTTCGAACGGTGAGGTGAAGCTGTGGGGGGAGCCCAGGGGAGGTGCCAAGTTTCTTCCCTGGGTGGTCTAGTGCTCAGGGAGATCTGCAAGTAACTGTCCTGTGTAAAAGATGATGAGGAGCTTCAGTCCCATCAAACCACATGGAAACACATATATAGGAATGCCAATAGTCCCCATGAGCCAGTGCATGGTTCTCCTTAGAGTCCACAGACACAAGCCCTCTTCAGATGTAAGCTGCTCCCTCAGCTCTGAGGATACCCACATCCCAGCTTTTAAAGAACCAGGAGTTTCTCTGAAGATAAGGTTAGGCTTTTCAGTTTAGCAAGGAGAGGTATAAACTGCCTCTGGGTTCTTCCCAGTGAAGATACTTTGCTCATTGAGAGGTAGACACCCCCCTCCAGCTTATCAAATCACTATGCAAGGACAGAAACTTATTTTTTCAGGGCCCTGGTTGTACTAATAAGCCTTAATTGCCCTAAACAGGCTCACCTGGTGCATCCACCCGCCCTCTGGTCCAGGTTCTCTGTTTAAGCTCAGCCTGGGACCCTCAGTACCTTCCTGAGCTAGGAGGTAGGAGTACTGGTTTCTGGCTTACTGTGGCTGGTCATAGTCCCTGTTGCTTTGGGCTGTAACTTATGGACGGCCTTCCTGAACTTGGTCCTCTTCTACTGCTACAGAGCTGCCAAGTGATCGCTGGATGGTGTCTGACCATGGTTGCCATCAGCAGACCTTGACTCTGACCTATGGACTGACTCCCTGGTTTGATGTTGG
This sequence comes from Rhinoptilus africanus, assembly GCA_013400135.1. Lineage (NCBI taxonomy): Eukaryota > Metazoa > Chordata > Aves > Charadriiformes > Glareolidae > Rhinoptilus > Rhinoptilus africanus. The sequence goes on from VXBO01011952.1 coordinate 1,656,181, forward strand.
ACTGGCTTCATCACCATGAGCTCCTCTGAGGATCTGGATTTCTGGTTGCATCTGTCTGCTATCCCTGAACTGCTCTGCTCATCGGGTACTGGGGCCCCTGTCCTGCTCAGCTCCCTGCTGTGTTCTCCTCAAACCCTGCACTGCAAGGGCTTGGCAGGCACTTATTTGGGCTCAGGTCATGCCTCTAAAACAGGTAGAACTAAGACCAAACCTCTTACACCTTGTCACCAACCTGCTGGCTCTACTGGGTTTCAGCCTGCTTAACCTGAAAATCTTTGGAAAGTCTGAGTTTGCCTGCCCTTGTGACATTTACTTTTCTGCATTTGTGCAGTTTCCATCCCTTCCAGAAGGGCATTTGGTCTCTGCTTATGATCTGAGTTGATGAGCTCAGCACAGAGATAAGGGGGTTCTCCAAGCTGTGCTGTACAGAAGCCCAGCTTAAATGATGTGGAAAAACCCACAAGAGCTGGAGTCCTTTCTCCTTTCTGGCTGGGAGCTCAGTTGTCATCGCAAGCGGAAGGCTGTGACCATCCCGCTGCACGCTTGCTCCACCAGAGCAATGTGACTGGGCTGCCATTCCTCTCTGGTGAGGAGCCCTGTCCCCCTTGGGCTACGAGGGAACCTGCATGGGCTTTCAGCTGGAGAGCTGTCTGCTTCCTTGCCCCAGGTGGCTCTCTTAAAGGTTATTCTGGCCCCTTAATCAAATTCAATATAAGCTTTTTTTTTTCCTCTGCCCTCTAGGAGTCCGCTGAGGTTTGCTGTCAGAGCCTCCTGCAGGAGAATGGCATGGCTATTAATGCAGCAATCAACTCCGCTTTAGTGAGGGGAGAAATGTAAAGCTTCAGGGATGGGAGGCAGCAGGGGCACGCAAAAACTGGAAAAGTAAAGCACAACCTGTGCTTGCTCTTCCACTGCGCTTTACAGCAGGGGTTGGGGAACAAGCCGGGCTGGTACCAGCTCTGTGTCCCAGGTGGGAGGCATGTCCTGCCCCAGGGGGAGGCAGGGAGGTGATGAAAGGCTCAAAATGATACAGAAAGCCTTGCTCCTGAGCTCTAAATAGAGCAGATTCTGTTCCTTTCTAATTACAGCATATCCTGGAAGGCTTATTAATTGCTCCAGGTCACTCCCCTTGAAGTGTTTATTATATGTCTTCCCCAGCAGGATTCTGGATGAGAGCGGAAAGTGTGCATTTTGCCCAGAGAATGGCTCTGTGCCTGGGCTAGGCAAGAATAGAGTGGGTACCCCCCCCCCACCTAGTACAGTCAAAACGTTTCACGGTGTCCCAGCATTAAAAAGGCTAAGTCAGCCAATAAGCTTATATAAAGCTTGTCGGAGGCTCTGAAGTAAATTCGCGTACACTGGAACAAGGGAGAGGTTAAATCTTTCCTTGTGCCTAAGGAAGGAGGGGCTGGGCAGAGGAATCCTCAAGGTTTCCTCTTATGGGGGGGTGAGACGCCGAAAGGCTGCACAGCCCCACAGAAGATGGGGTTAAACTGCACGGGGTGCCACAAGCCGGCTGTGTCACCCAGCCCCTGTCCCAAAGAGCCAGCAATCCTAATGGGACAGAGTCTGGGAGCAGGTGGGTTTTTTTCCCTTTTGATCTAAGAATGAACACAGATCACATTCTGTTGTCTGGACAATCGTCAGTGTGCAAAGGAAGAAGGGTTAAACCTTTTTTCCTGGTACTGGTGACATTTTGCATCTTCTAACACTGCAAGAACTTAACATCTGACTGCTTATTTGTTTTGCTTATTGTTTACTTTCTTGTTCTGCTGAGCAAGGGCAATAGATCCCTTTCACCTTTGTAGGCGGGCTCAATTTTGCTGTATTTAGGAGAATAAAACATCTCACCAGCATATTTCAAGTTAATGTGTTCCTTCTTATTTTTTAACTGGAGTTTCAGAATAAGTTGCATTTCTGTTAAGATTAGACCTTGTGGTTAATTTCTTTTTAATTAACAAGTCGTAGGCACCAAATTCTTTCCCCTAGCTATCACCTCATTCCTCTACCTCAGTAGTATTTGTTTGCAAGTATCTTGGAACAAAATGTGACCCTTCAATTGAAATCAGAAAGCTGGCTGGATTTCTGGAAGGCAAAAGCTGTTACGGTAACTTAGAGGGGGAGATGGCAAAAGGATTTTGCCAGCCTAAAATGCATGCTTGCTTTCTGATTCTGCCTAACAGACGTAACTGTGAAATTGAACAATTTGGGGAAGAACAGAAAAGCACAGATAATGGTAATACCGAGAAAAACTTCTGAACAGCTTTGAAGCAGCTATAAAAAAGCATTTAGTGCAATTGTAAAGCCCCTTTTACCAGTGCTCTGAACACGGTTGGAAAATATACCCCAGGTAGGGAAGCTGGAGGAGATCAAATGAGAAACGACAAGCCTTTGACTATAAAGCTGTCGATGCCGCAGAAGAGAGCCAAGCCAGCCGTACCTGTTCCAGGGAGCGTAAAATGAAGACACAAGGGCTGGGCTGGCTTTAAGTTCATGCTGCTTTTAAACAGAGATGGTGTTGCCCATCTCTGCTGGCTGTTTTCTGCTCCGCTGGCAGCGCTGACCTGGCTGATCGATGTTGCCACTAATTTTACTTCATTTTCTTGCCTGAGATGTGTCTTTTCCTTTCATACTTCCCCTTTGTTGCTCAGCCCAAGATTGATGTATAATGTCACAATAAATCCAGGGAGCACCATGAGCCCCATGGAAAGTGTGCTCGCTGCCATGCCTGTGTGGTTTCCTTCCCTCTGATTCGAGGCCGTGTAATACATGAGGGGGTTTTTGCGCTTTCTTTGATGTGATTAGGCTGTTTCAGACACTGGATTCAGTTTCTAAGATTTGGGAGCTGGATGTGGCAGGGTCAGGAGATCTGAAAGGCTTTTAGTTACCCACTTGTAGTAAGCCACCTGCAGGCTAAGACAGCCAAATTACCAACAGCAAAGTGAAAAATGACAAGAGCATTCATTAAATGCCATGCCTGGACCAGAATCTGAGAGCACTGAAGTGTTTTTATCTCATCTAATGGGTAAGCGACAGCTCGGTAGTTCCTGCTGCATTTCCTGCTCGGTGGGGGCTGGGGGCTGCATTGATTCTGGGATAAAAAGGACTTTCACAGCACTGGGAGGATGTGGTCCAAAAGAAGCCAAAAGCGAGTACTTTGGTTCCAGCCTGTCGGCTTTGTCTTGCCGCGTTGGGTAACGGGTGCAGCCAGTCTGTTACCTGCCCCTGTCACACTCGGGGTTGCAGCTGCATGGGAGCAGATGATGTAAGGAAAGAAAAAAAGACGCAAAAAGAGGCAAGCAATTGCACAAAGGGGTGACGTGTACCAGTGTTGGCCTGGTAGGAGCTGGGAAGGTCAGTGTTGATAATACAGAGTACCCTCGGTTGGCTGTTTGATTCTCCAGAGGGTTACAGCACACCTTTCTTTAGTTGCTGAAAATCAGAAAGTTAGTGCCAGAAAAAAATACCATCAATATTTTTTTTACAGGAAAAAGAAGACTCTGAGATATTTTTAATGAACATTTATTTGAGGAATAAAACTGATTGGATTTAAAATCCTGATCACCTTCAGCCCTACGTCCGGCAGCCTCAGGACAGGCTGTGTGGGAGAGGGGGAGCGCTGGCACCTGGTGCAAACATTGCAAGTGCAAAGACGCTTGGTGAGGCCATGGGAGTGCGGCTGCCTACTCACTCGGAGCTTGCCACATTGGATTTTAGCATCACCTGTCCTCCTGCAGTTATGTGACAAGAGAAAATTGCTTTGAAACCAAAGGAAAAGGCTCCTAGCCACACTGTTGAGGAACGCTTGGAAACACGAGCTGAACAGGAAGGGACTGATACGGTTTGGGGTCCTGTGGCTTGGGGTCATACCGTGCTTGCAGCCCTGTGATGCCTGGAGCTTGACCAAGTCTCTTGGATATTCGGCTGGGGCTGGATTGAGAGGGAAGCGGGAAGGCTGCAGCTCACCCCGCTGGGGAGAAGGGCTGTGTTCCCTCGCAGCCCCGCGGTATTAGAGGACCTGTTGAGCCTTATTTCTTGGACACCGGGCTGACAAAGACCTTGCTTGAGTCATTTACTGTAATGTCGTGCCCTGAGGCCACTGAAGATGTATTTAATTTGAAACTGAATGTAATTGGAGCAGCTGGCCTTGTTGCTGCAATAATGATTTTCACCACGATATCCAGCATGTTTCCTTGCTGTGCTATCCACCAAAACAGAGAACTGCCCGAAGAGCTACAAATCCAAGAACTGCTGCACTATAAAATCTTTTCCTTTTTCTTTTCTTTTTTTTTTTGTTAACAGATGCAGCAGTTTGTGCAGAAGGGCACGAAGACGGGGACGGCAGTTGAACTAGTATCACTGTGACAGTCCCAGATATGGTGGTGACGCCCCACAGAATGGTTTCCCCAGCAGGTGTTGGAGCAGCTCTCCCTGCTACCGCAGCGGAGATATACACGGTAGGATGTAGACCTAGCTTTGGATGGCAGACGCCACCATCCAAGCCCCCAGGCTGCAGGGAACCCCTGGGACTTCTCTCTGGTGGCAGGAGAAACGCCCCTCTGTCCTGCAGGAGGTGTGCTCCCTTGGAGGGGCTGTGCCACCAAGCGGAGGGGTCGCAGGAGGAAGCCAGCAGGCTGCGCAGCCTCAGAGGAGATGAAGGAAGACAGAACCTTCTCTGAGACAAAACAGCTCAAAGAGCCCCCAACCCCAACTGAAGCAGAGAAGGCGGCAGTGGCCACCCCTAATATTAAGGTAAGCGCAACCACTGGAGAAGGTGAAGGACAGAAGTTTCTGACACCAAGAAGGAGGCTCCTGTTCCCACTAAGGACTTACAACTACAAAACATGTTCACCAGTCTCAAGGGTGAAGAAGGGCCAAATGTCTTCTCTTCAAAGATCTTTGGCTCTTCCAAAGGCTGCCACACGTGCTGAGGGAGCTGGCAAGCACCATTGCAAGGCCACCCTCAATAATCTTTGGTTAATCATGGCGACTGGGAGAAGAGCCCAGAGACTGAAGGAAAGCAAATGTCACTCCTATCTTTAAGAAGGGCGAGAAGGAGGACCCACGGACCACAGGCCAGTCAGCCTCACCTCTATGCCCAGGAAGGTGATGGAGCAGCTAATCCTGAAGACTATTTCCAGGGACACAAACAACAAGAAAATCATCAGGACTACTCAGCATGGCTTCACCAAGCCGGGGGGAAGTCATGCTTGGCCAACCTGGTAAATTTCTACAACGAAATGACTGGCTTGGTAGATGAGGGGAGAGCAGTGGATATTGTCTACCTGCAGTTCAGCAGTGCCTTTGGCACTGTCTCCCACAACATCCCCGTAGACAAGCTGTTGAAGCATGAGCTGGATGAGCAGAGCGCGGATTGAAAACTGAATGGCCGGGTCCAGAGTGTGGTGGCACAAAGTCTAGTTGGAGGCCAGCAACTAGCAGTGTACCCCAAGGGGCAGTGGGGTACAATGGCCTGTTTAGCATCTACATTAATCACCTGGATGATGAGGCAGAGCATAGCCCCAGCTGCATTGCTGATGGCACAAAACTGGGAGGAATGGCTGATAAACCAGAAGGTCAAGCTGCCATCCGGATGGACCTTGACAGGCCAGAGAAACAGGCTGACAGGAGCCTCATGAAGTTCAACGCGACGTTCAAAGTGCAGCACTTAGGGAGGAACAACCTCATCCGCTAACGGATGCTGGGGGCCACCCAGGTGGAGAGCAGCTTGACAGGAAAGGACCTGGAGGTCATGGTGGACACCAGATTGAACGTGAGCCAGCCACGTGCCTTTGTCACAAAGGCGGCTAATGGTATCTTGGGCTGCATTATTGCCCGCAGGTTGAGGGAGGTGATCCTTCCCCTCTGCTCAGCACCGGTGAGGCCACACCGGGAGTGCCGTGTCCAATGCTGGGCTCCCCAGTAAAAGAGAGACATGGATGTATTGGAGCAAGTCCAACAAAGACCCACAAAGACAATTAAGGGACTGGAGTATCTCACATATGAGAAAAGGCTGAGAGAAATGGGACTGGTTTTTAGCCTGGGGAAGAGAAGGCTTGAGAGAGACCAACATATATGAATAGCTGGTGGGAGGGTGCAAACAAGATGGAGCCAGGGTCTTTTGAGTGGTGCCCAGTGACAGGACCAGAGGCAATGGGCACAAACTGAAACA
>VXBO01011952.1:1663027-1698905 GCA_013400135.1 Rhinoptilus africanus
GCAACCACTGGAGAAGGTGAAGGACAGAAGTTTCTGACACCAAGAAGGAGGCTCCTGTTCCCACTAAGGACTTACAACTACAAAACATGTTCACCAGTCTCAAGGGTGAAGAAGGGCCAAATGTCTTCTCTTCAAAGATCTTTGGCTCTTCCAAAGGCTGCCACACGTGCTGAGGGAGCTGGCAAGCACCATTGCAAGGCCACCCTCAATAATCTTTGGTTAATCATGGCGACTGGGAGAAGAGCCCAGAGACTGAAGGAAAGCAAATGTCACTCCTATCTTTAAGAAGGGCGAGAAGGAGGACCCACGGACCACAGGCCAGTCAGCCTCACCTCTATGCCCAGGAAGGTGATGGAGCAGCTAATCCTGAAGACTATTTCCAGGGACACAAACAACAAGAAAATCATCAGGACTACTCAGCATGGCTTCACCAAGCCGGGGGGAAGTCATGCTTGGCCAACCTGGTAAATTTCTACAACGAAATGACTGGCTTGGTAGATGAGGGGAGAGCAGTGGATATTGTCTACCTGCAGTTCAGCAGTGCCTTTGGCACTGTCTCCCACAACATCCCCGTAGACAAGCTGTTGAAGCATGAGGTGGATGAGCAGAGCGCGGATTGAAAACTTAATGGCCGGGTCCAGAGTGTGGTGGCACAAAGTCTAGTTGGAGGCCAGCAACTAGCAGTGTACCCCAAGGGGCAGTGGGGTACAATGGCCTGTTTAGCATCTACATTAATCACCTGGATGATGAGGCAGAGCATAGCCCCAGCTGCATTGCTGATGGCACAAAACTGGGAGGAATGGCTGATAAACCAGAAGGTCAAGCTGCCATCCGGATGGACCTTGACAGGCCAGAGAAACAGGCTGACAGGAGCCTCATGAAGTTCAACGCGACGTTCAAAGTGCAGCACTTAGGGAGGAACAACCTCATCCGCTAACGGATGCTGGGGGCCACCCAGGTGGAGAGCAGCTTGACAGGAAAGGACCTGGAGGTCATGGTGGACACCAGATTGAACGTGAGCCAGCCACGTGCCTTTGTCACAAAGGCGGCTAATGGTATCTTGGGCTGCATTATTGCCCGCAGGTTGAGGGAGGTGATCCTTCCCCTCTGCTCAGCACCGGTGAGGCCACACCGGGAGTGCCGTGTCCAATGCTGGGCTCCCCAGTAAAAGAGAGACATGGATGTATTGGAGCAAGTCCAACAAAGACCCACAAAGACAATTAAGGGACTGGAGTATCTCACATATGAGAAAAGGCTGAGAGAAATGGGACTGGTTTTTAGCCTGGGGAAGAGAAGGCTTGAGAGAGACCAACATATATGAATAGCTGGTGGGAGGGTGCAAACAAGATGGAGCCAGGGTCTTTTGAGTGGTGCCCAGTGACAGGACCAGAGGCAATGGGCACAAACTGAAACAGGAGGTTACCTCAGAACATCAGGAAAGACATTTTTCGCAGTGAGAATGGCTGAGCACTGGCAGAGATTGCCCAGTTGTGGTGTCTCCAACCTTGGAGGTACTCAAAAGCCTGGTCTCAAAACCATCTGGTCATGGTCCCGGGCAACTGGCTGTGGGTGACCTGCTGGAGCAGGGGGGTTGGACGAGATGGTCCCCGGAGGTGGGGAGCTGAAGTGGCCCTGGGGCAGAAGTTTTCCCAGGTTATGGAGTGAGGCGGTCCCTGAGGGGTGAGGGAGGCGCGGTGGCTCTGTGGGCCACCGCCAACTGAGGAGGGGTCAGGAGAGGGAGGTTCAGCGCCTTGGGGATGGGGACCGTCCCTCTGAGAGCCCCCACGTTTCGGCTGACAGGCAGCCGCCGTCGCGCGGGGGCTCTTCCCCTGCCCGGCGGAGGGGGGCCTCGCCGGCGGGGTTCGGCGGCTCCCGCCTTCCCGCCGCGGGGGCTGATCACCCACCGCCGGCGCATGCAGCCGCGCCGCCGGCACTCGTTGTGGGCGCCGCGGGGCGCCCGGGGTCGGCGGCGGGGCCGTACCGTACCACACCGTACCGTACNCGCCGCCATGCAGCCGTTGCACCGGGCCCCGGCGTTGCTGCTGCTGCTGCTTCTGGCCGCCGGTGAGTGAGGGCTGGTGGGGCTGGGGGTAGCCGCCATCCCTGTGGGCTGGGGTGGGCCGGCCGCCGGGACCCCCCGCGGCGGGGCTGGGCAGCGGGCGGGTGTCGGTCCCCGGGCACCGGAGCGCACCGGGACCCTCGGCGGGGTGCGGGTCTGGCCTCCCCAACCCCGGGCGGCCGGCGATGGGTCCAGTTCACTGGGACACCGGGACCTCTGCGGGAGGCAGGTCCCCATCACCCCCGCAAGCACCGTTGACCCCCGGGTACCGGGACCTGTGTCGGGTCCCTGTCCCCCGCTCCGGGGCTCTCCCAGGGTACCGGGCACCGCCCCCACCCGGGAGTCGGAGCCCTCTGGAGTGGCCGGTCTCAGCCCCGAGACCCCCGGGGGTGGGGGGTGACAGGGGATCCCCGGGCTCCCGGCGTGGGGAGCTGGACCCACGCGGGTTTCACCCCGCGGGGACAGGGGCTCACCCGGGGTCCCCTACCCCCGAGCCGGCGCCGGTCCCTGCGGGGACCCCGCAGGCCGCGGCCGGCAGCGGCAGCTCCCCCCGCAGGGCGAGCGAGGCTGGATGGAGGTCGCCCCGGCCGGGCGGACCCGGCTACGCCAGGGCTGCCCCAAAACCGCCTTCTCCCGTATCGATGGCTTCGCCTGGCGTCGTGGTAATTTTGCTAACTGCCGCGAAACTGGCACAAAGGAAGGGGGAAACCACAAATTGCTCTGCGTTTCCCCAAGAGCCTCCTCTTGAAATTTGGAGGAGAGGTAGGGTGCCAGGGAAAGGCAATTAAGTGCAGGAATAATTATACTCGGAATAGTTATGAAGGCTCTGCTTCTATTTTTAAATAGTCTGGGGAAAATTCCCAACAAAGGGATCCCCCCAAAGACCGTGAGCCCTCTCCCTCCCTACCCCCATCGCTTTTGTACAGAAATCTGGTTAGCGTGGAACAGGAGTTTTGAACGGGGACATTTAAAGAGTGGGGGAGTCTTTGTCTTGAGTCATTCTGGCAGGGAGGGAAGGGCTGACTTCCCAACCAGTCACTGTCTTCCAGCACAGCCGAGCTGTGATACAGTGACATCCAACCCCCTGGCACGTCTGTCTTATTACCCCCATCTCCCAAAAATGTTCAGGGGGGAATGTGTCATCTGTGGAGGTGCTCTGTCTGGGAGCTGTGCGTACGGTGCCTCGCCCCTGTCGTCTGGGGCTCCCTGAAGAGAGGGGATAAAGCCTTTTAGGTTTGCAAACAATAGTGAGCTCAAAGAGCAAAATGGATCAGAAAACCTGTTGGGGTTTTGTGCCAATACTCTGTGGCACAGAAGCAATAAGCCTTTCCGGAGCTGAGCGGGGAGACAGTTTTGTGGCTTCCTCCAGGCAGGTTGTCCACATTAAGGAAAACCTCGGGCATGGCTGGCAGAGGTCCCTTAGCTGCATGTCAGCAGGAGACCCATCTCCCCAAATTCATCCAGACCTCGACCTCCTCTACAGAGGAGGACAAGGTGCATGGTGGGGAGGGGAGTGAACTGCCATGTTCCCACCCTGCTGATCTGCTGGCGAGGGTCAGACCCATCCCCATCCCTGGAAAGCTACATTTGCTCTGTGGAGGAAGGAGATGGAGCTTGTAGTGGTTTTAAAACTTGGCGGCCAAAAGGACCACAACTGGGGAGGGTGTGTTTCCTGTTGGGCGGAGGCTGCTGGAAACTTTCTAGCACTGTTGTCCAGCTGGTGGTGATACGGTGGATTTGGGTCCTTGGCTTTCCATGTGATGCTCTCTGCTGTCCTCGCAGGGAGAGGCGTAGGGGTGGAAGGCGAGGAACAGCTCAGTTCCTAACCTAGTGAAACTGGTAATCCTGGTGGGCTGTGGCAGCTCTGGGGGGCTAGACTCAGTTGGCCAGGCATCTCCAGACACCTGGACTCCTACCTAGCTGGGAGGTCAGAAGCTGAGATGCAGACTGCTGGGAATTTATAAATCAAGCCCTGTTTTGGTAAGTAGCTTTGCTCAGAGGTTTAGGAACTGTTCCAATCTGGAATAATTCAGTGCACTCCAGCCTTGCTCCTCCAGTCCCACAGGACAGGTACAGTTAAAACCTGAGAGAGAGCTGGAGGGGCTGAATGCTATTCCCCCGTGCTTCCCAGGATCAGGAGCCTCCACAGACCGGTGGGATGGGCTGTAACAGGACCTGCACCTCATTGGGGTCCCATCAGACTTGGGCAGCACAGGGCTGCTGGCAGAGTGTGGAAACATCTCTCCAGGCTCTAGGGTATCTGAGCCCCTTTGCTTTTGCAAGTAGGAAAATGATGTGGTTAAAAGCTGAGGGGAGAAGGGAGGGAATTGGTCTCTTCCCTCTTGTTGTTTCCCCAGGTGCTTGTCTGCATGTGGGCTATTTAAGTTTTTGGTTGTTTTTTTTTTCCCCTTCTGCCTGCTTAGAAGATTCCTTGTTAACATTGTGTGAATGAGCCTGAGATGAGGGAGTATAAATCAGGATGGATGAAAATTCCCTGTAGTCGGTTTTTCCTTGGCCTCTTCAGTGCCATAAGGAAATGCTCATTTAATTATAGGCATCAGGGGTAGAAATAACCACATTAAGCCCTCAAGGGGAAGCTGCCGGCGACGAGCTGCAGATCAGAGCACACAAAAGTTTTTTCCGCTCGCTCAGCGTGGGAAGAAGCTCTGGCATTTTGTGGGCACCTGGGTGAGTGGCAGCGGTGGCAGTGCTGCTGCAGGGCCGGGGCAGAGGGGCTGCGGGGTAGGTGCATCGTGGCCCGCAACTGGCGGTCGGGTGAACTCGCTTCCTGTTCTCGCTGGCTATTGAAACACGTAATCCCAAAAGAAGGTAGAGAGGCTATTTGTCAGCCACACGAGCCAGCGCAGCCCGCACACAGGCAAAGCAAACGCGTGTGTTGGTTTGTTCAGAGGGCCAAGGATGCTGGCAAGGGAGATCACCCAACTGGGGCTTGGATTAGCCCCCACTGTTCCCATGCCTAGTTAAGCCCTGTTGTGACTACCAGGGTTTGGATGTACGTTCTTGGTTTGGGGATAATGTTTTACTGTTGGGAAACCAGCTTTGCAGCCCTTTTTCTGTATGAAAACTGCAGCCACTCTTGGCTCTTTCTCTCCTGCCTGATGTGTTGCGAAGGTAGTCAGGACCTGTGCGTGTGCCCCAGGACTACCAAACCTTTGCACGAGCTTTTTTTTTACCTCAGATGCGTGAATGTGTTTGGCGAGTGAAGCCTCTTGGGGGTGAGACTGCTGCGCGGCATGCCAGCGTGTGGTAGGGTGATCGTCATTGCTCCACTGCAGGGGCTGGAGCAGTCTAACCCCACTTCGTGCTCAGTGTCGTGCCCAATGAGTTTCAAAGACTTTTTGGGGTGTAAAAGGCTTCTGTTATATTTTGATGGGCAACCGTTATCTCGAGGAAAGTCCCTCCTGCATCTGTGGTAGTGCTTGCTCTGCCTGGGCAGGAAGGCTTTGAAGACGAAGCAGCCACGAGCCTGGTTTTGGTGTGCTGGAGATCAGACCTGGTGCCATGGGGTACACGGTCCAGGCTGGGACAGAAGGAGAAGAGGAAGCACAGGCCTGGCAGGGTGATTTTTAGCAGACAGATGAAACGCTTTGGGTCTGTGAGAGGGCAAAGGAGTCTGTGGGATGTGGTTTTTCTCAGTGGCTTTTCATCCTGTGGCTGCTTTGAGGAGGCCTATGAAGGGTAGCCAAGAAAAGAAAATTCATTTCTGCTGTATACAACTGTCTACCTGATGCTGTTTCCCCAGGGGCTGCATCTCCCCCGCCCCAAGTTGGGAACTGCCACTGTTGATAGCGAGAAGTGCGGAGGAGAGCAGACGCTGCAGCTGCAGAGGAGGGAGGTGTGAAGGCTACGAGACAATCTGCGGGGGGAGCGAAGGCAAACAGTCTGGGAGACTGAAGCCAGGCAAGATTGTGACTCCTGGCATGAATGGCTGAGCCCAGGGGGAAGGACAGGCTGAGTTGCTGTGACCTGCTCGCGTGGAGTCCCTTCTGTGGAGATGGGTGGTGGTGCTTAGAGCAGATGGCATTAACTGTAAAGAATGTAGATGTGACTTCTCAGTGCTGGGCTGAGGATGCTCCGCACCCCTGGAGGTCAGACCCCTGGCACAGATGTGCTGATGAAGGGCACATCTGCAATTACCTGCAAAAGCAGGTGCATCTTCTGGCAGTGCCTTGCCATTTCCCATGGATATACCTGGGTCTGTGTGCTGTAGATGTTCTCTGCCGAAATGCCAGGGGAGGAAATGTTGGCAGTCCTTTGTGAGGTAGTGCCTGCTCCCTACGTGCAGACATGCACACCCTCTGGCCCGGTGTTTGAGCTCTCTGATTAAGCTAGCTGTAAAAATCTGCAACAGCTTAAAGATGCTGGCACAGCTACTGTGTGCTCTAGGATCTCCCTCTAAAGAGATGTCCCATTGCAGGGGCTTTTTCAGTTGTGCCTTGACCTCTTCCTTCAGCTGGTACAGGTTGATACGTTTATGTGCTCCTTGCAGACCCCAGTGCTTTTCCCATTGCTCTGTAAAATATGCCAGGGCCATGAGGAGGTGGATGGTTTTAGAGGGACACTCAGTGAGGGACCTGGTTGGTGGCAGTACCAGAAGAGGATGGCAGTCTGATCTTGTTTTCTGAAGCCCTAATTGGAAATGATCTCGGAGATTAGGGACCTGACTGGATTTGTAAGTGGTCTAGTGCAGCGTGGGAGAGCAGCAGTAAGGCCATGTGGGAGCTGGGCTGGGAGAGCTTTCTTAGGTGGAGTGTCCCAGCATGGGTATGGTCCATAACTCTGTATTAGCACCAAAAGGACTTGGTCTGCTACGTGGTTGTCCCCTATGCTTCCATGTGCAAGCTGTGGAGGGTCTGGGGGTCAGAGACTCCAGGTGAGTGTGGGGGAATCAGTTTGGACTTCCCTCAGCTGAACAACATTTTCTTCCTCCACCGTCTGTGGTTGGGATCCTTCTTTGTTATTTAAATGACTCTGTGTTTTGTTATGTTCTGGAAGCAGTTTGTGCCGTTGGCTGTTCTGCCCTGGGGCCTCTCTCCTCTCTGCCCTTGGGCCTTGCTCCCTGGCTTTTCCAGGCACGGTGGTCTGGGGGAGGTCTGGGAACAGAATATCCCTGGCAGATGCTTCCCTCATCTGGTCATTGTGTTTCTGTCCTAACTGATTACAAGTAAATGACCCATTCCTGACCCAGCTCTCCTAGGAAATAACATTCTTGGGTAACTCCTGGGTTTGGGGTGGGCTTGAAAGGAAGGTCAGCCGTAGCAGGGCCAGATGGACATTGTTGGGGCTGCTGCTTTGGCAATACTGAGATGCTCTGACCCCCCTCCCCGGTACCCGCTGTGTGACTGGTGGTGTAGAGGCTGTGCTGGTTGTTGGTGGTAAGAGGCAGGTGAGTTGGAGCGTGTGCTCCAGGCGAGCGCTCTTCCTTTCTGCCGGCTTATCCTGCCTCCCTGGTGGTGGAGCCGCAGCACCCATTAGGAAGGAGAGGTAAAACCAGCCTTTGGCTGAAGGCCACACCAGCCCGGCTATAGGTCAAGCTGATGTGATGACATCTTAAGCGATGTTTGTATTTCCTTGGAGAGAAAATTGAGGTTTGCTTGTTGTTAATTAAAAAGCAAGAAAATTTTAAAGGCTGTTGTGATACAGTCACAGCCAGATTCCATTTCATATCCCCAGATCCCTCCTCTCATTTCATCTGGAGACAGAAACGACTTATTTCCTCTTTCACTTCTATCCCTATTCAGTAGGCCAGTTGGGAGCTTTTAAACAGTTGCCCTGTCCCGTGGAGGGGTGGCTGGCCTTGTGGCAAAGGGATAAACTGGTTCTTGGTCATCTAATGTAGAAAATACTTTGGGGTTCTTTTGGAATTGTTTAGAAATGTGAAACTGCTTTTATTCGCAGCAGTTTGGGACAGAGATGGCAGATGTTCTTTTCTGTGATTTTTCTTTTTTTTTTTTTTCTGCTGTTGAGCAAAGCTTCCCCATCTGCCCTTTCCAGGGCTGTTATATTGAATCCTCTGCTGAGCTGAACAGTGCTTCATGCCACTTTGACTTGGAACTGTTTTCTGAGGGGCCAGGGGGGTCAGCAACTAGCAAACTCATTTCATCTGTGCATCCTCCTGCCTGGCTCTTTTCCAGCAGGTAGCACTGCCGTGTTATCCCCCGTTGTTGAAATCAGCCCATGCTGCTCCATGCAGAGGTGAAGCATCTTTTGCAAGGTCAGCGTTCCCTCCACGTGTCACCTTTGTGGGTGCTAGCGGCTGGAGAGCTCGCAGCCAGCGCGAGAGCTCCCATGCTGGTTTTGGTGCTCTCTCACTGCCTTTGTTCCCTCTCCCCCCTCCACCTACCTCTCCCACTTTCCGTTCTCGCCCCTCCTCTGTCTGATCCGGGGAGGGTTTTCCCTCCCATGCTCGCAGCCCTGCCGTTTCCCCGAAGGCTGGCTGCCCTCTTTAGCATGCAGAGCCTCATCTCCTCCAGGTTACGCAGAGGTGCTGCAAAAATAGAAATGAGAGACAAACGCCCCATTGAAGCAGCTGGCGAGCCCTGGCTCCGTTCCCTGCTCCCTCCCATCTACAGTCACAGGGCTTTATTCGTTTGTGTTTCTTTATTCCTATCACTTGATCTGCCTTCTAGAATACAACACTGGGAGACTGATGGCTGATAGAAGTCCTGTAATGCCCATTCCCGTCCTAGGAGGAAAATGACTAGCCACCTATGTCTTGGGCATTAGATTTCCACTCTGGGCGGTGCTCCCCTGCCACCCAGCTCAGCTCGCGCTTTGAGTCTTTCTTTGCCTCCGAGTTGACAGCTGCGTTGAGCTCCTTTATGAGATGCTTGGAAGAGAGGGGGAAGGTGGCAAATCTTGGGTCTGCTCTTTGGCACCCCAAGCCTTTGGGTTTTTGCTGCTGGTGCAAAAGGTATGAAGTGGTGTCTGGATGCTGTCTGGGGAGGTACTGATTTGTACCCCGGTGCAATGGTACCATTAGCCTTGTGGCATTTGGGTTGGTGCTGGCACAGTAGGTTCCCCCAGGCCAGCCTCTGTGTCTCGTGCCGGTGAATCAGGCTCCGAGGTGTTGTACTCCAGATCCACCTCAGGAGAAACCTGTCTTGCTCAGGCTATGTCTATTAATGACTCACTCTTAGGGGTGAGGTGGTATAGTTTTATCTTGAGCTGAGGAGAGCAGAGCTTCCCAGTAAACGTGATAATGCAGCTTAGGAGGTTTTAGCTGGGTAAACAGGAGTTAAATGAGGGTAAACAAACTCCTAGGATCTGAGCTTCCCGCATGGATGGGATTAGCTCTCTGGATGCCCAGGTTCACCTGCCGTGAGATGTCTGTTGTAGAGGTGGTGGGGTGGGCTGTGGCTGAGCTCTGGAGGCAGCCCAAATGGGCTGTAGCCGATGGAAATGGAGAGTCTTGAACCAGCCTTTGAAGCTGGTGCAATTACATTTTGTGACTTTGCCTAGCTGGCTGGGAGACCTGGGATGTGCATTGTAGCGTGGCTGGAAAGACAGAGCACTGCATCAGCCTTGTCTGTGCTAATGGGAGTCGGGAGACTGAGTCATTGGGGTGGGTAAAGAGTTGACATAGGATCCAGGCAGTCAGTTGCAGTCCCAACTACACCAGGTTTTCCATGTGGTCTTGGAACCACTGTGGTCTTTCCCCATCCTTCTGCTCCCCTTTTCTAGATAACTCTGAGAATAACGTTCCCTTTCTCCCCCTCGCTCCTCTCTGTCATGTTTGCTTAGGCTGTAAGCTCCTCAAGACAAGTGCTGTCCACTCAGGGCTGCACAGGGCTCAGTGGTGCTCGCTGTTAGTGATGCCGGTGTCTCGTGGCAGCCTGGGGAAGCCCAGTCTGGGCACCGTCGAGTCGGAGCCTAGTAAGCACCACTGAATTGCCACAGGGGCTAGCCAGGCCAGGTCTCCCTGCATCTGTGCTCCTGCACAAGGTGTGCACAGACTTCACTGTCCGTGCACAGCTCGCAGGGAGCCGGCTCATCCCCAGGGATGCCCAGAGGCGCTTTGTTTGGCTCCATGATGCTGCGGTAGCTTCCATCCCCTGCAGTACTCTGCCTCCGTTGCTGTTCCCTTTTTGTTGCTGCGCTGGGCTCAGCCGGTCTCGCCTTGGATCAATAGAACAAAGTAAACGAGATTGAGAAGTGCTGAAGCCTGGCCCAAGTGCATATTGGAAAGAGTAACCAAGATTGGATTTTGCTCAGTTCAGAGAATAGCAGAGGAAGGTGGAGAGGGTCAGAGCAGGCAGAAGGCTCGAGAAATGCATTTCTAGCTTCTGATATGCCCAAATCAGCTTTGGTAATCAGCCTGGCAAGTAAGCAGCAGCTCCCAAACTTTTTGTGCTAACAAGCCAATGTTTTCAGTGAAAGAACCAGGGCCAGCCCATCTGCCATTGCCCCATAGCTCATTTTGGCACTCACCCTGATTTGAATTTGTCCTTCTGGGACGTAGAGTCATAGGAATGGTGTGGGAAGGAACTTCGGGAGGCTGCCCAGTCTGTGCCCTTGCCTGAAGGCAGTTCAGCTCTGCTTAAATCATTTCAGGCCACGTGTATCCAGATCTGCGTGCAGCATCCAGGTGATGTCTCAGCAGTGCTTTGTAAAATCTCTCTATTTCTAATACTTCAGGAGTGTGCGAGCATTCTCACATCTGCATTCCTGTGATATCTCAGAGCTGTTTCTAATATAGGCGTTTCTCCTCATAAGATGTTTCTAATAGATGGTTTCCTGTCTCGTCTCAGAAATGTTTGGTGGTGGTTCTCATGGTGGTGACTTACCACTTTGTGTTATTTCTTTTTATAATATTTTTGTTATTTCCATTCTCAAGATCACCTAGCTGTACCTACAATCTTTCTGTGCAGTGAGGATGTCTCCTTGCTTTATGTCCTTGACTAATTTCATTATCATGTTCCTAATTTTTGTTCCAAGGTCACTTAGGAAAATGTTAAAGAACAGCAGATCCAAGGACAGACCTTGAGGAATTCCACTAATAGCCTCCCTCCAGCACAAGCCTCTGTCAGTTTCATGTAGCCAATGCCTTTCAGTTGCCTTACGGTTTTCCTGCTAATCGGTGTCTTTTCTTGCTTCTCTTGTAATTCTGCATGAGGCACTGTATCGGATGCTTTACTGAAGTCCAGATGGATTAGATCTGCTGCATTTCTCTTGTATAGAAAATCAGTTATCAAAGAAAAATACCAAATTAGTCTTCATTTTAGCTTATTCAATTAGTTCAGTTCAGTGACTAGTTCATTAAGAACTGAGAAACTGAGTATGAGCTGAGAAAGCGGCAAAACTTGTCCTTTTTTCTTCTAATCTGTGAATAAAAATCAGCTCTGAGAAGATGAGATCTTGTTTTAATGTGCTGAAGAACAGAGAGCTAGGAAGCAATTGGTTCAGTTCACTCAAATTAGTTACTTCGCTTGCTTAACAAAACTGTTTTAGATGTAAAACATGTTTTGGTAATTTCATTTTTTTCCTTATGTCTCCGTATTTATCATGGTATTTATCGGCTGAATAAAGCCAAGTTCCAGGTGCTGTTTTCTTGCATTTTGATTGAAGTTCAATATGCATGTGAATGTACCTTGACACAAATCACAATTAAAGTCTCATCTAGGAATCAAGAAATGTCAGTCAAACCGTCTAATATATAAAATGGAAATAACAAGGTTATAATTGTTGCATTTTACACTTTTCTTTCAGCCTGCCTCCCTGCTTAGCATTAAGTAGATGTTTGCTGTTAGTACATTTTAATTCTTGCTTGTGGCAGTCAGCCCATCCTTATGAAAACAAAAAAATGTGACTGCAAAATGAAGTTAAAATCAATGACTTAGAAATAGATTTCCAGACTGCTGATTTAAAATATGATTAATATTGGTAATGTAAATAATTTTGGTTTAAATCACTTCCCCTGCATATAATATAGCTGCAGATCACTAGGGTGAAATCTTGCCTGGGTGACGCCTAGCTAGGAAACTGTCATTGACTTCACAACGCCAAAATTTCGTGGCTTAAGTATAAGACATTCCACCTCCTCTTCGGGATGGGTGATTAATGAAGCACCCCATCCTTTCAAAGAGGCAAAAAACCTGAGAGAGGGTGAACCGTCACTGCCCCATTGAAGAGAGGTGCTCCAGACTGGATGGCTGCTCAGCACCAGCTTCTCCTGGATTGAATGCTTCTCCATGTGGTTGTGGTTGTTTCCCAAAATGCCCTGATTTTCCTCGTCACCTGTGAGCGTAGCCCATCTGCAGGGCAGGTTACCCTCAAGGCAGGTGTGTACAGCGGGTTAGGGTGGCAGGAACAGGCTGCAAGGAGAAGACAAACCCAGTGGGTGTCAGTCCTATCTCTAATATGGGTTTACTGTCTTTATACAGGGACTGCGTGCCTCTGCCTTGCCTCCTCGGAGGAGTCAACCACTGATGGCCTCACGTCTACTTCCCTGCTGGAGTTTGCCATGATGTCCCACCTGGAGGCCATGAATTCCCATGAGCAAACCAGCCCAGAGGCTGCGGAGCCTGATCTTGCCCCTGGCTCACTGCATGCTGCTCCGGGATCGGGCTTTGCCAGCGAGGAGAATGAGGAGTCCAAGATCTTACAGCCCCCGCAGTACTTCTGGGAAGATGGGGGAGAGCTCAACGACTCCAGCCTGGACTTGGGACCAGCAACAGGTAGGTTATTTTTACCCCATTCTTCCTCCCCACTCTGCAGGGACTCTGGGGAGGCGGAAGGATGCAGGAATCTGTTTTCCTGCTTTGACACAACTCTTGCTAAGAGGGCCTGAGATTAAACGTCAGCTCTATTTTCTCACCTCAGTGCCTGATGTGTCCCCAGTGAACCCTGAGCAAGCACAGGGTTTAGAAACCAAGTTACAGCTGAGCCTTTATTCCTGATCTGCTATGACCTGGGAGAGGTGTTGCCTCCACCTAGTTTCCCATTGCCTCGTGCCCTTCTTTCTCTCTCTGCTTCCTCCTTTTATGCTCTCTTCTTTCTCCATTCTTTCTACTGCTGTCAATTAAGCACAACCTAAAAGTCTCAAGACCCTGGCTCACAGATCAAGGCCGTCCTGGGGTTTGAGCCAAAGCTGGATTCCCTGGGCCAAATCCTGGATTCTTCAGCCTGTGACTTCAGTGGGGATTTGGCCCAAGAGAAGGCAGCAGGTTTTCTCCCTTGGGCAGCTGCCCTGTTGCCTATCCTGTCCTGCCTGCTCCCTGAGGAGTCATGCCCAAAATGAGTTGTATTAGCATTTGAGCTCACTTTCCTCTGTGGAGTGTTTTTGAGACAGTTGAGTCCCTTCAGTGGTCTTCCCCCCCAGCCCCTCGTTGGCTTTGAGATGCTCTGAGGGAGAGGGATGGGAGGAAAGAGGAGGAGCATTGCAGGGTTTCCAGTAGCTTAGGAGATTATTTCACATGTTCCTGCTCTTAAGTGTCATGTGGGGCATGTATTAAGTGTTACTCAGGGGCCAGGCTTCAGCCTTATCCCTCCTCCCTTATCCAATATCACTGCCTCCCTCTCAGCAGGTCTGACTGAGGTCTGCAATTAGAAAGCACAAGTCTTGTTTTATCTTCATTCCTATTTCTGTGACCTTAAAAAAGCCCTGTGCTCACGCAGGGCTGAGGGCTGCTGCAGTGCTATGGCTCAGGCTGCTGGGCCATGGCGCATGCTGTGCATGGCAAGGGCCACCCCAGCTTAGGTCTCCAAAGCCCTTTGCTTGCTAACATTGCTGCTAAACTCATCTGGCTATGCTTTTGCCACTGTGCAGCTCGGTGGCCCCCGGGGCATTTGCCGTGGGGAAGCTGGGCAGATGCTGCCTCAGCAGCGATGCTGGGGGCGGATGGTGTGTGTTCCCACCAGCGCATCCTTGGGACATGCTCTGGCTTAGCTGCTCTCAGGCGCTGGCAGCAGGCTCAGCGGCGCTTTTATTTGTGTGCCAGCAGGCACCTGCATGTGCTCACAGATCTGGACGTGACTTGGAGAACAGCGTGTGCTTGTGCATTGAGAGCGGGATGCACTGGGTACCGAACCCAGTCTCGCTTCTTGCACGTGCCTCGCCCCATTCATATGCAGAACACGCTCCTCTCTCCTTCCGTTCTTGCCTGCAGTGCTTTCCTCCATGAGCAGATGTGCTCTTTCAGCTGTCCTTTACGCGTACCCTGCCCTATCCACTGTCCAGCTAACCACTTTGGGGCTTCCAAGCGCTGTTTCTTCCCCTGGCCGTTGCTGTGTCCAGAGCTCATGTCTCAGTGGCATTTCAGAACCTTGGTTAATAGAACAGTTTGAATTATTCAAGAGCTGGGAGCGCATTTCTACTTAAAATTTAATTAGAAACCTGCTGTGTGTCATTTTACAATAAAGGATATTGTAATAGCATCCCTAAATTGGGCAGCCTTCTCCTGTCATGCAAAGCCTGTGCATGAGAGATGCACACAACCAATGGTTCTTACATGCTGCGTGTGTGACAGATGCCATGTGATACCTTGTGGAACTGTCTGATGACATCTGTTAGGTTATTTTCAATGTATAAATCCATTAAACAGTTTCAAACAGCTGCTGTTTGATTAAAAAAAAGTTTACAGTATAAGCTTTCCTTATGTGAGTTTTCTGTCCGAATGACAGTGTAGCCTGGTATAGTTGGTAGCTCTGTCCCAGGCACAGATTTGAGACCCTGTATCAATCAAGGCACAGAACGGAATTGTTATACTACTGGAGAGAGAAAACTCCCTGCTGTGGAAGGAGACCTGTGCTGGCTTCTTTCTGTGTTTGACATAAAGATACTGGACCTGGAATTGGTGGTCTTGTTGCAGATAGGTCAGATCTGCTTAGATTTCAAAGCTGTATTTTTTTGTTTTTCAATTTTTATTTTATGCTCTTCTGAAGTCTGTTTGGGGAGACTCCTCTGCCTTTGTTTGTCTTTGAGGCTGCAAGAGATAAAAAGTATTAACAATCTGCAGCTGCTCCTCTTTTAAGTGCACTTGAACATCCTTGAAAAATATTTTTGGTAAACATGTGGCATCTAGGGCCACCTGTTAGTCCATTAGAAAGTGAGAACAAACTCCCACTGGCAGAGCACAGCTCAGCCTGGGGCTCTGATTCTCCTGAATAATGTGCTTTTGCAGATTTATGCTATGGAACAGTAAATCTACATTGACATCAGTGAGCACCAGCCTGTGGAAGGACCCTGACATTTGTCTTATTCTGTCTGAGCGTGCTCAGGAGTGCACGTTTGCATGTGGGCTAACCCATGCACAGCTGCTACCCAGTGGAGCCGCATCTGAGAGAGATGGATTAGGCTTGGTGGGGTTGTGGATGCCATATCCTTAAGAAAAGAAGCAGCGTGTGACTCATACTTCATCCAAGAGGCAAGTCAGTGGAGCTGTGAACCTGTTACTTCTGCATCTCGTTGCCTTCAAGCTTCCAGGGAGCTCAGAAGCTTCTCAGGTTGTAGTTTGGATTTGACTGCTTTGTTTCACCTTTGGTATCAAATTGGCCTGAGCCTGTGGACCTGCAGGGACTTGTATCTGGCCCTTAGTGTCCTCCTTCTTACCCACTTCCCCATCTTGTTTTGCCTGAAGGCTTCCAGTCCCCCATGTTTCCTACTGTCACACCAGATCTCCTGGGCAACAGATGCAGCATCTTTTCTAGCTTTAGGGGTAGAAGATGGGAGTCACTAGGGCTGGGGATCCCTTTGAGTCCCTAATTTTTCCTGAAAGTGTTATATGGTGACTTATCCATCCTGGAGTGCTACCTGCTTTGCACCTCCCTGTGTTTTTCTTTGGCTGAGTCAGAACTCAGTGCCCCATGTGTTCCCCTTCCCATGAAGGCTCTAGGTTGAGGTACCCTAATCATTATTTGCTGGGAGGTACAGGCTCCTGAAAAATGATGAAAGACTTGTGAATATCTGGTGAATGAAGGCACTTAGTCCCTCTCCTCCTTTACCCAACAGCTGAGCCTCTAGGCGTTGGAGTGCATCATCGCACCTTCCAGCGTGAATGGTGGGTGACATGAAGCTCGCTTCATTACAGCCAGGGTCTGCTCTTTTAGCTCCAAGGTTGTGCCGTTGAAGACCAAGGCATGACTGTGCTGGGAGCTATCAAATCTAGTCCTATGGATGGGTGATTCTCTAGGATGGCATGTGGTGCTTTGTTGGGGGGGGTGTTAGCAATTGTAATCTTCTAATTATTCATAGTAATTAGCAGAAGGGATTCCCAGGAAAGCTAGAATGAAGGATAGCAGGACACACAAGTCAGAATGACTGTATTCAAAGAAAAATACTTTTTCTGACCAGTTAATGGGATAAAATACCTTCCATTCTCAACTCTTCTCTGATAGTGAGATTCACTTCCTTTCATGATGAATTACTTGCCTCTGGACAGAGAGATCCCAGTCTCTCTCAGCCTTACTGAAATCTGCTGCCTCTTCATCCAGACTGACAGCAAATCTGCAGTTCTTAATACCATCTTCAACCCAAGCATTAATGAAATGAAGCACCTGGTAAAGACTGTCTACATAAGAAGCTTAGTGCTGCGCAGCCCCTGCCTGAGCTCAGCTCCCGGGATGCCTCTTGTTTATGCCCTGGTTTAGTGGACACTGACACGTTAGGTGATCTATCTTGGGACAAGGCATCTTGACCAAGGCCTTGCTGGCAAAGGCTGACCTATGACAAAGAGGTTTTCTCTGTGCATCGTGCTATTCTGGTGCAATCCCAGACTGACTCGGTGTTTGGGTGAGGGTGGCTTATTCTAGCCTTATTGCAGTTCATACAGTGAGCAGGAAAGAGGTATGGAGCTATTTGGGAATGGCTGTAGCACTTGGTGCCCAGGATCCACCTGAAGCAAATTACAAGCATGATGAGCCCTGACCACTTTACAACACTGGGTCTCGCTTTTAACTATTATCTCTTTCATGTGTGTGGACCTATCTTGGAGTCACAGATAGTAACTTCTCCTAGCTTTTCTGGAAGATTAGGGTATTAACCCCAACTGGCTCAGTTCCAGCACCAGTAATTGCATTTTGCCTCTTTGAACCCCCCCTGCAGTTTCAATCATCTGGAGCGTGCCTTTTTGCAGTAAGCCTCACCGCTCTATAGTGCAAAACGGGGAGCAGATACCACCTCAGACCTGGCTGCATTTTAAGCAGCGAGCAGAGTTTGCTCTGTACTTCTCAAAGTTGGCAGGTGCTTTAGAATGAATGGTGCTATCCGGCTGCGTTGTTGTGGTGGGAGCCCAGGAATGTTTTTGTCTTTATTACAGTGCCTTCTAGTTATCAGTAATTCAATCACTGGTTAACGTGATCTTCCATTTAATCCAATAAAGACCTTATGGTCGGGTTATGTGTACTAAAAACAATGAGGCTTGCCCTTTTTCTGAGCTGTCACAGTTGCTTTAAACAACTAATAGTGGCAAATACAGGGTAGGGAACCTTGTAGGGCATGAGCCCAGCCCTTCTGAATGAAGGAGAAGCAGAGATGTAATGAATTAAATGTCTGGCTGGGGAATCGTGCTTTGGCCCAGTGCCAGGTCCTGGCCCATCTGATGTCAGGGAAGTTTTGGTATTGATTTCGGAGGAATCAGGACATCGCCAAAGTGGCAGCTCTTGCAGAGATTTGGAGCTCATATTCACCTCTCCAAGGGAAAATCATCTCCCAGATGAAGGAAGTGAATCTTTGCGACCCAGACCTAGGTCTGCTAGGAGATGCAAAGGGCAGGACTTGGAGTGCCAGGAGGGCCCTGCAAGATGGTTTCTTTAGAATAATAGTGCCTGAGTTTTTGCAAGAGAGGCTGGAAGGGGAAAGCTAGGAGGTGGAGGCGAAGGCAGCTGAATACTGCAATGTGAGTGATATCACCACTGATGGAAAGCATTAAGGGGTGTAGCTAAGGATGTGGTGGCAAAGAGGTGAGATGGAGGTGTGGAATTTCATATCGGTGAACCAGACTCCCAAGGGGATGGTGTGAGTGAGAAGCTCTGGGAGAGTACATGACGTGGAGCTGTGGCTGCCTGCTACACTCGTCTGGTCCATCCCTGCTAGCTATCCCTGCAGGGATGCTGGGACAGTTTTGTGGCTACAGCAGGCAGTTCTCCTGAGCTGTCCCCCTCTGCGATCAGGCTCCCCGCATCGTGGTTTGGCTGCTCTTGTCTGTGGCTGGAAGGGGTACGTGGCACATGCTGCATCTGTGTGTGTTTTAAACCATAGGTTTGGGTCCAACTTATTGCTGATCTTGGTGGGAGACTTACAGAGCAGACCCTGGTAGGGATGGTGTGTGCAGTTACTGTCTCCTCCCTTCTCAGGTGCCCTTCTCCTTGGCAGCGCCCTGCTTCCTTGCTGAAGTTAGATGAGCTGATAAACAAGCCTGATGGATCTGGCATTGCAGCCAGCTCCATAATACCTGTCTCCTTTAACAGAAGACTGTGCCCCTTCTGCAGCAGGAGCTCAGGTCACCTGAATCTGTCTGACATCTCTGTTCGATGATTGCTTTTTCTCCCCCCAAAAGCTGTTAGGGAGTGGATAGCAGTGGCATAGGTAGGTGGGAAGGTCTGTGGATTCACTTCCATGTGCCCAGGGCACAGAAGCCAAGCGTAGAAGGTCTGCTGAAGGTAGAGGACAACCAGATAGGCCAGTGGGTTGTAGGATCGAGAAGACCACTAGCTGAAGGGAAACTGCTAGCTGAATGTTGGAAGGAGCCACTAAAAATGAGACATGCCCTTTGAGTTCTTTTGGGGCTCGGTGTAAGGGGAATTAAGGGAAACGCTGAGAAGACTCTTCCAGTGGGGAAGCTCTTAGTTCTGCATTGCACAGATGAGTGACAGAAACCAGATTATCTGGAAGGAGCCTTGGGAAGAAGATGCTGGGACGATCTTAGTGGCTGGGAGCACACCAAGGAGATGGACAGGGTGCAAAAGTTCTTTTAAACCATAGAAGAGGGATGTAAACTAAAAGAAAATATGAGTACCTTAAAGAGACCTGATCTTGAGAAGTGGACAGATGCCCTTTGTAGTGAGACAGTAGGAAGTGATTCCAGACAGGAACTATGTGTCTAACTGGAAAGTCTGGAAGGAAGGATTGACTCACCATCCCTGAACCCCTGAACTTGGAAAGTGGTTGAACGCCTTTGGAAAATGGGTTATATGGAGAGCTCCTTCTTTTAAGGAGCACAAACGAGCACAACTCTGACCAAGTTTCACTGTTCTCTGTGCAAATCTGAGTAACAGCCCTTGCAAGATTTGAGGAGAACTGAGGTTATAATCAGTAGGGTCTTGTGAACGAGACAGAAGAAGGATGCTCCCAGCTTAGCATGCAGGATACTGGAGAGACCGGTGGCAAGTGGGGNCTTTAAACCATAGAAGAGGGATGTGGAGAGACCGGTGGCAAGTGGGGATGCTAACTCAATTA
This sequence comes from Rhinoptilus africanus, assembly GCA_013400135.1. Taxonomy (NCBI): domain Eukaryota; kingdom Metazoa; phylum Chordata; class Aves; order Charadriiformes; family Glareolidae; genus Rhinoptilus; species Rhinoptilus africanus. The sequence goes on from VXBO01011952.1 coordinate 1,682,500, forward strand.
GCAGTGAGTGTGAGGATTCCTGTGTCTGCTTCTGCCTTGTTGGTTTGCTGGCCCAGAGAAACAGCTCAAGTTTCAGTCTTTGGCTGCTTTGTAAGCCAGAAGCCTGCTGGGAGAGTGGGATGGGTTCTCCCTGAGCTTCCATTACCCAGGAGAGATGGCAGAGGCGGCAGTCCCTCTGGCATCCTTAGATCTTTCTGGTGGAAAGGCGACAAGGCTGCATCATGCAAGGCTTTCCCCCACAGGAGATAGCTAATCTGTGACAGAGCACCTTAAGGAAAGGTCGAATGTGTGACTTCAAAGGAAAGCTGACAGGCCGGGAGCATTTCTGTCTCCCGTGGGGCAGACCTCATGCTGCTTTTTCTTGGTTTGTTTTTCTGCTGTGCCCATCTGCCAGTTCTTGCTTTCCTCCAGGTGGGAAGAAGGGCAGGGAAGAGAGGAGGTGCAGAGGAGTCGAGAACAGCTGAGAGTGTCTTTAGGCAAAGGAGATGGCAGATTGGCTCACTGATCCTTGAAAATAACATCTCATCTGGCAGGGCCTTGTTTTGAGGGACAAACCCCTCACTTTTCACCCACATCATGTTGGGGCAGGCAGAGTTGCTTTAGGTTAGTGTTTTTGGTGGAAACCTTGAGTATCCCTGCAGCAGGAGGAGCAGCAAAGCGCTGGGAGATGCGCTAAATCTTCACCATCTGTCTGAAGAGGGTCCCAACCTAATGTCCTCAATCCTGTGGTCTGTGGCCGTTCCGGTCATGAACCACCCTCCATCTAGCAAGGCAGTGGCTGTGTCTGCAGATGCTGGGATGAGTAGCTGTTGGTAAGGGCCTTTGGGAAGACCAGAGCCAGGCAGCGGAGGGGAGATGGTTTTTGTATGTCTGTGCTGCTGCTGATTGCTCTTACCAGCCTCCTTGGCCTCTGAGGGAGCACCACCAGGTCAGCTGTTGGGTAGCAGTAATCCTTTAATTCTCAGGGTCTCTGGGTAGAGCAGGATGGGTGCTCTCTGTTGAAACACAGCAGCTAAGTGGACGTTGTTTCTGCATGTGGGCCTGTTTGCAGCCAGGACTGGGAGAAAGTCACCACATCACAAACTCAGGCCGGCAGCTGGATCGCGCCCATCTGTGGGCAGTATCTGGAGGGAGCTGCTGACAGCACGAAGGGAGTGAGGTGTGGGTTGGGGGAGCCACTTGCCAGCTGAACAGGAGCATCTCTGCACTCCCTGCTCAGGGTGGAGGAAGCAGCATAGTTCTCTGCTCGGGAGGGATGGGGAGGGACATGCAGGAGCAGCATGGGCAGTCCTGGTTGCCAGGGAATATCCAAGGCAATAGATGTGTTCGCTGACATGTCCCTCCCTGCCTGGGAGCTTGCACTTGCCTGACAGCAGCAAGTGATGGACTGGGGTCAGGGATGCACGGAGGTTCCTTGTGCGGGTCTCTGCTGTAAGGCATCCAGGCAGCTGCTGCCCACTGTGCTCTGCAGGGCATCTGCTTTGGCAGGCAGGAGAGGAGATGCGGGGCATTGGGGATTTCAGACAGTCGCTTAATAACAATAACCATACACAGCTCATTTCTGGCTGTGGAGGGATCCTCTGTCGGAATACGTGCTGTGCTTGTCTTGAGGAGAAAGGGAGTTAACTGGGATGCAGACTCCTGAAATGGAGCTTCTTGGGTACAGGCAACTTCTCAAGAAAGATGAAGGTTGGTTTATGTCAGTCTTGAGCTTAATGTGTCTGATCTTACAGATACTCTCCTTATCCTGGGATCCCAGCTCCTTGCTGGGCTTCCAGAAGAAGCCACTGCCTACCCTAATGTTATATCTGTGAGGTTCCTCTTTCTCCTTCGACATCTACATTCGTCCAGCAACATCACATGCATTCATGCCCAGAGCCATGGAACAACCAGGGGCTGAAGTTGGAGGGAGGGGTGTTAGATTTGGTTCCTGTCTCTAGCTTCTGTTTCTCTGCGGCAAAGCTGTTCCTTTATGACACAGGACACTCATAATGCAGATGTTTGTGGGATGACTTTTCTGCTGTGAAGTGCTGTACCAATTGAAGTTCAGCATTTCAAAGATGCTCAGGTTGATGCAGGTTTTGGTGGTATTACTTAGGCATGTCAGGGAGTAGAATTTAGTTTGCTCTGTTGTTGTTTCTCTTCCCTAGTATTTCCCATTTAGCTTGTGTCTGACGGCTGCTACCACCCTGTATCTTTCTGAATCCCATGTGAAGTGAATCCCTGTGTCCCAGCTTGATTCCTAACACTCATAACCTCACCTTGGAGCCAGGTATCAAAGCTGTTATTTGTAGGTCTCCTGGCTAGCAGAACTGTGAAAACACCTTCAGGACAGAAAGGAGTGGGGAGAGTGAACGTGTGAATTACCCCTAGGGAAAGCGGGTGCACTGGAATGGGACAGGAAGCTCAGGAAGTGCAGGAGACTGTGTTGCACTTGTCAGATGGGATTGTTATATCCAGTGGCAGGCTACCTGCTCTTAGAGGGTCTCTGCCATTTGACCCCATCTGGCTAGACACATATGATGGGATCTCTCTGCCTTTCAGAGTTCACAGTTACTCAGGATGTGACCTGACATGAAGTCTCTTTGATATCTTTTTAGATTACAGCTTTCCTGCTGTGTCTCAGAAGGCCCTGCTGAAAGGGAATGGGACGCAGGTGAAAGACAACTGGGAAACTGCCACTGTCCAACCACCGGCAGAATTTGTTGAGCCCGACTTGCACACACCGTTCTCGAGCACACTGGAGGAAGAGGAGGGGCTGCTCCCTATAGACCACTCAAGAGGGGGAGTGGAGAGCCTGCACACCTCAGGGCCAGAGGTTGCATCTTCTGAACCAGTGGGACAAGAGGACTCCTTCTCTCTCCTGTTTTCCACAGCTTCAGCCAGGCCAGGTGCTGTGACCCAGACAGCCACAGGAGGGCAAGAAGAGGACTCTGTTCCTCCAGGCTTAGACCTTGGGAGCAGCATGGGACCAGGTGTTCTGCCTGTTTCCTCTATTTTTTCTACTACTATGGCTGTGAGGTCTCCCAGTGTTTCAGAAGAGCCCTTTGAGGTGACAGCTGGGGACATGTGGGCTGTTGGAGGAGCAGATTTGGAGCTAACTTTGACTACCACAGGAGCAGAGCTTTCAGAGACCACAGTGGAGCCTGGTGGGGAAGAGCATTCAGCTAGAGAGGAGTTCTCAGAGACCACGGTGGGGTGGGAGATGCTGGAGCCCACAGTGCTGACAGAAATGGAGCAGACCGTGGAAATGCCTGCGGGGACACCCTCTCCTGGAGACAGCTCCCCCGGTATCCAGACTCCTTCTGGCAGTGAGCAGCACCCCACTTCTGTGACTCAGTGGGACAGGTTTGACGAGCCTGCAATGGATCCCATTTGGAATGACACCGAGTCGGTTACTGAGACTGTGGTAGCAGAGAGAAGCTTGTCACCGCAGGCTGGGGATGCCCGCATGGCCATGCTGCCGACAGAGATGCCCTGGGACTCAGCACAGGTAGGACTGGGAGCAGGGAGTGGGTAGGAGGTTGCAGTGGAGAAATCTGGGTACTTCTCTCTGGGGGGTAGTGTTCAACCACTTAACCTCTCCCACGTCCCTAAGTCTGACTGGTGGAAGTATCTTTTTCTCTTCACCCAGCGAAGACTGAATTTCGGAGGATATTTTTCCACTGCACTTCTTAAGGGTATCTGTTGTCCTTGGTGAATGCCCTGCCCCCTGTCATCTTCCCTGGCAAACTGCTGCTCAAAATCCTGCTTCTAATAAACACCTGCCCCCTGGGGCAGGCACAGCAGCGAAAGCTCCTTGTTTCCTCAGCCTGCATTATTGGAAGTGTCAGGACAAAAACGGCCCCAAGGATTTCTGGAAAGGGAGTGGGAAGGAAATGCTATTTTTGCTGCTGCCTGCAGGGACCAGATGCAGAACAGGTGGAGCAGGGTACAGCGGTCTGTGAGGATGTTGGTCTAGGAGAGTCCGTGGGAGAGGAGGTGTGAGGTGAACTGCAGTTCCTGAATCCAGCAAACTGGCAGCTGGTTAAGGGAAGACAGGTAGCAGGAGCTGGCTGGTGAGAAAGTACTGGGGAAAGCTTTTAATTTTGCTTTCAGCCCCATGGTACTCAAGAGCCTGAGCAAGTGACTTACTCCCTCTGTGTGTCCAGTCCTGCCAGCAAACTGCTGCCCTGTCTCACCAGTTTGTTTAAGGACCACAGAGGCTCCTGATTAGGTTTTGTTGATCACATACAGAATAAGGCTGCAAGTGAGAGAGCTTTCCACTGACTGCCTGGAGTCTGTCTAGAGGCGGGAGGTAAGCTGGGCTGTGGCAAACTAACATGGTAACCTTGTCCCTGCCCCGTCTACTAGCACTGAAATGGTGAATCCTCCTTAGTGCAGAGGGTTAGAGGACAGGCTTTTTTCCTTTTAGAAGTGCTTCTTGTGGGTATGGCACAGCCCCTTGCTCCTGTCTCTGGTGTACCCTGTGCTTTCAGCAGGAGAGCTGCATTCCCTGCCTGAACCCGGCTGTCTCTGTCTTGTCTTTCCAGGTGATCTGCAAAGACTGGAGCAACCTTGCAGGGAAAAACTACATCATCCTGAATATGTCGGATAACATTGACTGTGTAAGTCAGTCCAAAGAGATTTGATGGCATGGGGGGAACAGTACTTAGAGATGTGGAGGGAGGCACAGCTCTTGCTGTGTGCTTTCACTACGAGACATTTTAAAAGCATTAAATCTCAACCTCCCTATAGAGGCTGTGGAGAGAAGGGGAGGAGGACAGAAATATTCCTGTTCCCCAAGTGGGAAAAGAGTGGGTGGAGAGAGAGGATTTTGCTCAGAGTCTAGCACATGTCAGTCCCATATTGGATTTTGACTAACTCCTGGCTGCTAGTCTGTGCCAGTCAGTACCTGGATTGTCGTGAGACATGAGAGCTTTTAATATTGCACCTCTTAACTGGTAGGAGATGTGGCAGGACTGAAGTGTGATTCTCCTTCCCTCTCTTACTTTTCCTTCCCCTCCTTCCAGGATGGACTAGCATTCCTCTGATGGCTTGGAGGAATAGGGACGCCCCATTTTCAGTGTGGATGGTTCAGTGTCAACCAGCTGTCACTAAATCGTTCTTAAGTGCCTCTTCTCCCCACCCTGTTATCTTGTGTGTTATCTGGGTCTGTTAACCAGCCACGCTCTGCTAATCCAGTGCCTGCCCATCCATCCCATAAGAGTGCAGTTAATTCATGAGCCCTGAGCCCCTTGTGGATCCCTAGTAAAAAGGCTGGTTCACCTCTGCTGGGCCTTATATCAGTCACTTTAAAACCAGTTGTGAAAGGCCTGGGGTCAAGGTGCCTTTCATAATTCCAAGAAATGATTACGAGCCTGGCAGCCTGAGACAGAAATGTTTCATTGGGGAACCGTGTTCTGCCCTCACGTGTCTGCGCTCTCGCTCGTGTTGTGGGTACAATCGGCTGGTTTTGTTGCTGCAGGCTGGCTTTGTGGCACTGAGCTATTTCCTCTGCTGGTGAGTTGTTGGGGGGGAGGTTGTGTAGTTTTTCTCTGGGTTTTTTGTTGTTTTTTTCTTGAAAGTGAACTTCTTGGGGACAGAGGAAACAGGGGAATTCCCGTACACAGTAAAGCATGCTGACTGCTTTAAGGGTAGACGAAAAATCAATCTCTTTCCTCCTGATTTAGGCAAACTGGTTTACTCTTTGGAAGGTTTTAAATATCTCTGCTACAGTTCACAGTTGCAGCTCCGAAAATCAGGCCTTGTAAACCGGAGTCCTGCTGCCCTGTTCCATTCGTGTCCTAGTCGCTGTTGCTCTCTCTCCCATCTCTGTAGAGTTTAAATGCTCGTTAATTTTGTAATACGTAGTGGCTTCCTTCCTGTGGTCACCTGCACTTGATTTGTTTGAACCACTGGAAGGGTGAGAACTGAAAAGCAGATGTCTCTTGACCAAATTGTGTCTTTCCTGTTGAATCCTCAGTTCTGCCTTGCTGAAAGACGACAGTGCCCTGGGATGGGCAGGACTGAACTGTTTTTCTACTTGATTTCATGTTTCAAAACATATTTCCCAGTGCATGATTTGTGCTGTCCTCCCCCATATTCAGAGGGACACTTGTCAACATACATATTTAACATGAACATCGCTTCATTCCCAGCCTTCCATTACAGCTTTGCATGACTAAAGCTGGAATCAAGCTCTCTGCTTTCCACTGATGTTGATGCAGTTTGTTTCCTACCCATGATAATTTGCTCAGTTTGGGCGACTCAGTTAGCCTCTGCCTGTCCCTTTTGTTTTCTGGTTTGTGTATCCAAGCCCTGTGGTGTTTGGATTTCCAGGGTTGTGAGGGAGAACCTGTGTTGCAAGTGCTGTAGTTTAAATTGGTGTGAATGGAGTTTTCTCACACATTTCTTACGTTTTGATGCCCTGATCTGGTGTGGTACCAAGTCCCACTGAAAAGCTGAGGGCCGTGGAGGATGCTTAGCCCCTTCCAGACGGTTGTCCCTTGAGCTTTAATGTTCTTCATAGTGCCAGGCTTTTCCCTCCTGCAGGGATGATGTCTGTATAGCTGGGTTAAGCTGTCAGCCCGTTTATTTTCCTAATGGGCTCTGGGCAAGGTGGTCACTTCAATCTCTTTTGGGCATGTCTCCTACTCAGTATGCCTAGGGATTTTGCCCAAGTGAGGACTGCAGGATCTGACCCGAAGGTGACCTCCACCTCGGCACACATGTTCAAACTCCTTCGCAGCTCCCTTTTCCTCACCACAGAGATTTTATCAGTGCTGTGCAACCTCTGCTGTTCCCATCACTAGAAACATCTCACCTCTGCCCTCGGGCTGAGCTGCTCCCCCTTCTCTGCATCCCCCAGAACAGAGCCGCGGGCTGGCAGCGGGGCGGTGAGCGGGAGCCGCAGCTGAGCAGCGCGGTGCTGCATCCTCACGCCGCATCCTCACGCTGCTCCTACTGCCTCCCCGTGCCAAAAGCCGTAGAGGAGGCACTGTCAGGCCCTCGTGATTCAGGCCCCACTCATCAGTGTCTTTTCCAATTAGGCCATTTTTGGCACAGGCCTGTGCCTGCCCTGAGCGCTTCGAATTGCCATGGCAACAAGAGCTCTCCATTTTATTAATCATCTGTGTGGCCTTCAGGTTGGCATGGCAACTGGAGATAAGAATAGAAACACAGGAGTGAGACAGCAGCAAAGAGCCCGCCGAGGGATGGCTGTGGCTGGAGCATGTCAGGCTGAGCAGCACCCGCTGACCCAGCGCTGGCTGCGGGGAAGAGCCTGGCTGCTTCCTTCTTGCCTTACACGATAATGTGGCTTCAGGATCCCTCTGTACCGAGGGAGCTGGGCTCGGCACAGCGTGGGGCATCTGGCAGCCTCAGGAGCCCAGGAGGAGGGTTGGTGTGTCAGGAGATGTGCGTGGGTCTCGCCTGGGGTGCTGGGGTTGTGTGGGGAGCGCTGCACCAGGTTTAGCATCACTGGCTTTTGGGCACGCCTGGTTCAGGGGCCTCGGCTGTGCAGTCCTGCCAGCCCTGCAGTGCCACAGCTGCCCTGTTGCCACCATGCACTCACCAAGGTCCCTTTCCCGTGGCAGGAGGAGTTTCGGCTGGAGCGGGGTCCCCAGCTGTTGGCACTGGTGGAGGACGCCTTCTCCAGGCAGGCGGATGGACTGCAGGACCGCTGGCTGATCTCTCTGAGCAAACCCAATGAGAACGACAAGCACTTGCTAATGACACTGTCAGGGGAACAGGGTAAGTGCTGGGAGAAGAAGGCTTCCCATGGTGGCAGGAGTGTCTTTAAGGGGCTCTCAAATGGAGCTGCTCAGCCATGCCAGAAGGAGCTGTTGCTCTCCAGTCCATTTCAATCCCACCAATTCCCAGTGTTAACTGGACTTGAGGGATGGAGTGGGACTGAGGACATAAGACCCTTTTTCTTCACATCTGCCTTCTGGCTTGTCCGTCACCGCTTGCATGAAGCTCCATCTTCTGCGTTTTGCCTCCTGCTTTGCTCCATCTTTGGATTGCCTTCACTCAAGCATCCATCTGCTTTATCCCGGTGCTTATATATTATCTACCATGGGCAGGCCACCGCCCTGCCAGGACATGACAGCCTATTCTTAGTTAACTTCTTAACTCTGAAGTCTTGTCTGAACCGGGACAGTCCTGGTGGTGCCTCCCCTGCATTCCCAAAGAAACAAAAGCTGAGAGTCAAAGAGGGGCTGGGCTGGAATATTTTACCATCTCTTTAATCCCCTTTTAGTAGGGGAATGCTTTTCCTCTACTGCTTCTGCTTGCCTGCTTAGTGGTGGAGGTCTCTAATGGCCTATACAAAAAAACCTCAACAGTATCCTAAAATGCCCACAGTGATATGAAAATAGAGCTAACATTTAAATGGTATTTGCTTTATCAATGCCTTAGGCTGGAGCATGTTCCAGTGAAAAGGCTTTGGTGAGCATTTGGTCTTCTAAACTAAAACCTTCCTGCCATCATGAGAGGGGACATCCCCCTTCCTGGAAAAGAAAGCAGATCTGAACTCCAGGGGCACTGCCAGGCTGGAAGATAGCCCTCAGTTTAGAAACCTCAGAAACCAAAGTATATTCTGCTCTGAATAATCAAGCTTTTCTTCAGTTCCTCTTTTTACTGCTGTGCAAGTGAAGGGAGAAATGGGCTTCAGCCTCTCTGTCCTCCCTGACTGCTGCTGCTCTCCTGGCTGGGAGAGCATCCTGGGAGCTGCAGGGAAGGAGGGTCGCAGGAAGGGGTGGCTCAGCGTGGGCTGGTGGCCCCCTGACTGAAGCCGTCTGCCTGGGAGTGGAGCTGTAACAGCACATCTCCTGCAGCCTCTGCTGTTGGGCCAGGCACAGCACCCTGCCAGAGTGTCCTGCAGAGCAAAACAGAGCTAAAGGTTGTGGCAGGGGAGCATGGAGCTCTGTGGGAACAGCTTGAGCGCTGCAGCTCGGGATCAAGTTGTGCTGGATGGGGTGGCTGGATTGGGCAGCATAGGCATCTGCCTCCATGACTTTTAGGATGTTGCTGCTCACTTCCACAGCAGACACAGATCTTGACAGCTTCTGTGACTGTGGGGAGGGCACCTAGATGCCTCCAATGTCAGTTCCTGCTTGGATTTTTTCCCCTCTTATAAAGAACATTTGGAGGTACCCTTGGTTGTGGTCTTTGTATTCTTTCAGCCTCCTAACATAAGGTACCAATGAACAAAAATGTGTATTCCTCTGCTTCCATTCTGTTGGGGATTTCACAGTGGTGAGTACATCTATCTGAGGTAACCTGAGCTGAGAGCAGCACTGATCTCTCCCTGTCTTTCTTTACAGGTGTCATCCCTACGAAAGATGTGCTCATGGCACTGGGGGATGTTAAGAGGAGCTTAGCTGAGGTAAGAGCCTGTCTGCCTGCATCCCTTTGTTTAAGACTAGCTATACAATTAAAATAAACACCTTGAAAACTGGGAGCATATCTCAGTCTAAGCGAGTGCAGAACCCACATCAGACAAACAGATGAGTCAGACCTTGGCAAACTCCCCTTCTCCCCCTCTCTGATAGTTGCCAGGCCATCAAATGTCTGCTCCCATTACGAGAGTAACTGTGGGTTATTCCCTCCCTGCTTTTCTGGCTTGACTGTGAAGCTGCTTTTCGCGCATTCATTTTGCTGGGATACTTGGTCTCCTCCCTTCTACACTGTGGTCTGTGGTGATGTGGGTGCTGCAGAGTCCCATATTCGGCTCTGCTCACCCTACAGCTGAAGGAGGTGAGAGAGGTGCCTTTACTAGATGGGACACGTTCACACGCCTTCTTCCTGCAATCCCGGGGTCTGCATTTCACTCCTTAGGCAACTGCCTACACAAGGGCAGGCAAAGGACCAAAGGTGATGGATGCCAGACTCCAGTACCAGCTGCCTCTAGCCCTTGCATATTCCCCTCTAACCCTGGGCAGCTTGGATGAGGGTAGAGATGAGGACAAATTAGTTCCATGGTCTTTGACTTTGCCCTTTAGGTCTATGGGATATCTAGGCACTGAAGGTCGATTCTTTGGGGGTTTTTTACACTACTGGAGTAATCCTGCTGACTTTAGCAGCAGAGTTAGGCCACTGTCTTGCTGGCTGTCCGCTCTCAGGTTTTTCCCTGACATAACAAACTGGTGCAGTTAGACAAAGCAAATTAAGTGCTCAGTGCTGTATTGATTGGCTTACACCAGAGAAAGTGCAAAAAGCCAACCCTCTAGAAATTGTGTGACTGAAGTATCGGCAGCTAGAACTGTCCAGAAAGGAGAATTCATGTCGGTGCAAGGTTTGACTTCTTTGTGCAACTGTGACCCTACGGTTACGTGCATTCTGCCAGAGCAGCGCCTCACCACCTGCCTCCAGCTCTATCAATAATGAAACACTGCTCATTGCACTGACCTTGCGCTAGCATGAGCTTGGAAGGAGGAGGGAGGATATTCTCTTACACACGTCATACTAACAAATTGATACGTAACCTGCTTGAAATCTACCCAGTCACTGGGACTGACATTGGGCTTTGTTTGCTGACAACCACAGGGGGCCCATTTCTGAGGCAGTTTTTTGGATCGGGGCAGCTGTCCACTTTCAGGACCTCAGAAAGACCACTCTTAGGACCAGAACTTTAATGGAAACCTATTTATTATGGTTTCATTTTCTGTCATGTAGTCAACAAAGCCTCAGCCCCCATCAGTGGTCCATAGTTTGTTTTGTGTACTCTTAATCTTGGGCAGTTCCTTCCATGGAAGCCTCCTTGTCTTGCACTTAGGTGTGATCCTTGTGCAGGTGATCAAGGTAAGATTGTGCCTACTGTCATTTGCTGACGTGTCAGCTTTCATGGAAGATGGTGTTAAATTTAGTCATGTGCCTTCTAGTCAGACAGTGTACATCCTGACTCCCCAACCCTGGCTTTTAGTTCCTCTGCCCACAGTGATGGTCCTGCATTTGGACCCTGGAAAGTCTGAACAGAATGCCACCTGACTGCGGGCCAGGGAATTTAGTGTACCCCTTCCTTCCTTCCAGATTGGCATCCAGAATTACTCAACCACGACAAGCTGCCAGTCGCATCCCAACCAGACGCGCAGCGATTATGGGAAACTCTTTGTGGTACTGGTGATCATCGGCTCCATCTGTGCCATTATCATTGTACTGGGGCTCATATACAACTGCTGGCAGAGACGCCTGCCCAAGATGAAGAACATGGTGAGTGAGCACTGGACAGGTGGGGAAGGTGGCTGGACTCTTATACCTTGGGATGGAGGGGACTGGAAGGTTAAGAGGGAGATTGTTTTCCTCTGTCCGCTTACTGGATATAGCTGGATATGCTGCTAGAGCAGCAAGGGAGCCCATTCAGGCACAAGGGAGATGCAAACCTGCCTCTTGCTGTGCTCAGGACAGCTTGTTTCTACTGTGTGGGCTGGGCTAGGAGTAAATTTACCTTTTCCCACTGACCCTGCAAAGTCCTCAATGACCCCTTCAGCCTGGTCTGATTGTGCTTCTCAGCAGCATTAAGACCTGTCCTCCTTTGTCTCCATTTGTGTCCCTGTGGTCCTTTGCAGTCGCACGGCGAGGAGCTGCGCTTTGTTGAGAATGGCTGCCATGACAACCCCACCTTGGATGTGGCCAGTGACAGCCAGTCGGAAATGCAGGAGAAGAAGCCAAGCGTGAATGGTGGAAACACCATCAATGGCCCCGACAGCTGGGATGTCCTGATCGATAAGCAGGCGAGCGAGGATGTGGATGTGTTTGAGGAAGACACACATCTTTAGAAAAAGAAGGGAGGGAACTACCCCCTTAAATGCACTTGTCTCTCTCCTGTCTTGATGATGGACCACAGGATCAAGTGGCTTCTCAGGAACTTCTTAAAGGCTTGGGACAGGTCAAGTCTTTGGGCAAGTTTTCCCAATAGAAGTCCTGAGCCTGCGTCTGAAGCTTGGAGCCAGGAGGATCACTGAACAGAGGGAATTGGGAGGGGTGGGTGTGTAGGTCTCTGTGTGTGTATTCCTATCAGTAGCACCAATGCTTTCATCACCTTTAAATGCACTTACTGTAGCACTCTGGTAGTGGCTGAGAGTGGCTGGGCTTGAGAAACAAGGCTGCCTGCCGCCAAGAGTCCAGCTTTGGGGAGTAAATTCACTTTGGGAGTCCAGCTGGAGCTACCGCAGCCAGATCCTGACCTTGAGATCACGTTCAGTCCCTGCAGGTGCAGTAAAATCTGTGCATTCTGGATGGAGGGGAGCCAAGGCTCAGTCGATGTTCAGGGCAGAGTTTGCATTCCACATGTGAACAGAGGTTTTCTAGTGCTCTAGCATTCAGCTGCTAGTTAGATGAGCTGATGTTTACATCTGGGGAAAACATCATATGGTGATCTCGTTTTCCCCCTTGCACCACAAACAGCCCCACTCCCTTTTTCAGCTCCACAGCTCCAAGCTGAGTTTGCAAAGTTTGAGCACTTTACCCTTGCTTGACTGATTGCAGAGAATTCGGTGCCACGGTGCAGCATCTTGGCTGGAAATTTGCTTTAGGTTGGAGAGTTGCTCAAAAAGGACATTTACCTGCCTCTTTAACACAACAGCCTGTGAAATAAGCAGCAAAGTATCCCTTGTCTAAAGTCTCGGGTTTAGACTGGCAGGCCTTCTCTGCTCCTGTTCTATTTTCCCAGGATAATTTGATTTCATTTGGTCTTTTTGAGGTAAATGTAAAGACTATGTGAGACTTTTTAAACAGGGAGAAAAGTAAAAACTTGAAAACAGGTAAATTTTCTTGTCCTTTTGTTTCGTTTTCAGCATCTTGCCCTGAGGGGTGAAGTGGTTAATAACCCATAGGTGTAAATCGGGGTAACATATTTAAAATCACTGCCTTTAAGCAAGTGTAAAAGCCAGTTCAGATGAGATGAGAATCCAGATCTAAGAGCTCCCCAATGAACGCTTCTCAGGCATGCCTCAGGCAACTTTGAGGCTCCAGCTCCCTGAAGACGTGTGATAAAAGGCACGTGTATATCCGTAATTGTTCTCTGAGCCCTACCTAAACTGAGACTCAGAACTACTGTCAAGCCTGAAATCCCAGAACGTTTGTTTCTTCTGTCATGGAGGGACTGAGGGACTTGGCTTTTGTCAGAGGCAACAGTGTTCCTCTCCGTTACGGCGATCTGCATGCTTACTGCAGGATGCAGCTTTGTATTTGGTCTTTAAGGGAACCTTTGTACAGAAAACCCCCAGATACACAGCCTGATGCTGAGCCTGTAAATCTATCCCTGTATGTATAGATATTTTTAGCATGTTCATCCCTGATGTGAGTGCCTGAAGTCAAGGTACAAGAGTCTGTTGTTTCATTTTGCATAGCGCTTTGCGTACAAACTGAGTCACAGATCACCTTGATGTAGGACCACGTTGATATCAGTCTGTTAGGGATTCAAGAAAGCTGATAGCCTTTGGTTTCCTATCCAGATTCCAGTTTTCAGTGTTTTTATCTTGCCTCCATGCCTTTCCCCATGTTGTGTAGGAGATGGTGACCGTCAGCTCCTTCTGTATCTTGTTGGTAGGGTTGCAGAGGTGCTCAGGGGAGTTCCCCCTCTTGCCCCAGCGGTTGATAATGGGGGACAGTCCATGTACGTGGGCAGCCGCACGTGGCCCTTCTCTGACCACCCCTGGCTGATGGCTCCTGCTGAGTTTGATGGATCTGTGCAGTGAAACAGCACAAGTTTGGTGGCTGTGTTGGTGGCACTTTGGGACTCACAGGATTAAATGCAAGTTTTTATGATATGGCGAGTAAATTAAAGCATGGAGATAAAATTTGAGTTTGTGTAGCACTTAGCATAATGGGGCCTGGCATGGCTGTGGCCTTTAGGCAGTTTCAGCGTGTAAATGTTTCTAAGTCCACTAATCCTCATTAAATATGTTTTTAATGCCCAGTGGCTGTTAAAAAGATAGCGCCCCAAATCAGTTGTGCATCAGTTTACCCATCAAACACTCCCTTATTGCACTTCATTGCTAGGAGCTGCTTTGCTGCCTTGCGTTCTCTCCACTAATCCAGAGAAACAACGAGGTGCTGATAAAGCAATGCTTCTGGCTGGGCTCAGCACCTCCTGGTCTAGTGCGAAGTCTTCAAACTTTAACGAAACCAAGGAGGGCTTTGCAGGTTTATTAATGAGCTAGCAAGTTCTCCTTATTTGGTCTTCTGGCTTTTTCTGGCCTGAAAGTTTTCCAGAGACTGTAGAGCTCTCTTCTACATCCGGAGCATCCGGACGATCTTGAGAGTTTCTAGGGGTGGCTGTCATGAGGCTGAGAACAATTTTCTGCTGTCTCTGACAGGGCGCACCTGGCTGTATGACCCCAGTTTAGCTCCAGAAATCTGCTGGTTAATAGCATTTCACTTTAGTCTGGTGATACTTCTTATACCGTTACCATTTGTTTATTCTCTGTATCATTTTTTTGCACTAGGCTGATGTTGTTAAGTCGATTGCACTGTTGTTCCTCTCCCACCAGCCTTGCAGGGACGGGTCATCTCCGGGGTCCTGCGGGCTGGGGAGCGCTGTAGAGAGGCTGGTCACAGCCCATGTACTCCGTTGGGTTTCCAGCTCTGCACAGGGAGGCTTTAAAAGAGGAAGAGAAACTTTGTCTTAGCATTTATAACCGGAAGCTTTTCTATCACCTTAATGTAGTTAAACTTCTTTTTAACAAAAACTGTCAAAGCTGGACTTCTCAGAGCGGTGTGCCAGGCGACAGAGCAGATACAGGGGACAAAGCGATTCCTAGAAAACTCTTCTCCACCTACTCGGACTTCACTGTAGTCCCATCTGCCAAACGTTTGATGGCACTGACACCTGCTGGCTGCTCCGAGTTGGAGACAAAAAAAATGAAAAAAAGGACTTCCCCCCCCCCCCCCCCACCCCAAGCTTTGGGTATCTGTTTCTTGTGACTTGCCTAGGACAGTCACCTGCTTTAGTCACAGGGGGCTGCTGGACTGGCTGTGAGCAGAGGGGCTCACACCGGGCACGTAAGGAGTGGTTTGTGTGAGGGCATCCCCATCTGCAAAGCAGCGAGATGGGATGTTCCCTGGAGCCGTTGGTCTAGAGGCCCTGGGCAGCGAAACAGGGTCTCGGCTCCATCTTCCCCCTTTTTCCCCACTTGCCCCCTCTTCTCCCAGGGAGCACAGCCAGAGCGCAGAGGCTCTGGCTTGAAACAGAGGTGGTTCTTCAGAGAGCGCATGAGGTGCTGGTTTGAGGAACTCTGCGCCCCAGGGAAGGCCAGCGATGGCATCGGCTGGATGCACGGCCAAGGTCAGAGTGGCTCTCCATCTCTGTGGGACGGTGGCCGATTACTCCCAGATGTGTAGCACAGCGTCTATAATACGGAGTCCAACATGTGCTAGGACTTTGCATCCTGCAGACTGCCTCGTGGTATGTGGGGTGTAAAGAAACAGCGAGGAGTGAGCTGGTAACTGTGCTGTGGAGTATGGAATGCAGGTTGAGAATACAGTTTGAGATACCACCTTAAGGATCCCTCTGGGCAAAGGGCAAAGGACGCAGAGTGAAATGGAGGTACGTTATCACATGGATTATTGCAGTATGACTTTGGAGCATCGCAGCAGGATCCCACTGCAGCCACCACCGCCAGCAGCTCATCCGTTCCCGTCCACCTTGGCAGCAACACAGGAGGACCTCTCTCCTTCACAGAGGGTTTGGGGCAGCTCAAACAGTCAGAGACAACAAGGACCTTCATCTGTGCTGGCTCACAAGAGCCTTATGGGCTGATCTCAGCTGAAAGCCAGGCTCCCGGCCCTTCTCCTCAAGGCCCTCATTCTTGCCGGACCTAAACTGTCCGCTTGGGACTGCAGCCAGAGAATTGGGACTGCTGCTGGAGAACGCTTGGAAACACTTGCGTCTGGCCCTGGAAGTGACGGGGTTGTGGTTTTGTTTTCTTTGCAATAAAACGCACCTCCTGGGTGTCTGAACACTGCCTCATGTCCGCCGCCTCTCTCACTGCGGTGATGGCCAGGGTCCCTCTGCTGGGCTGGGGGTGTCACCTTCCATCCCCCCTACACCTGGAAGAGCCCACCTCAATNCCCAGACCCCCCGCCTCCCTCCCAGACCGGGCGGCGGTTGCTCCTCCAGCCCGCCAGGGGGCGCTGCGCCAGGCGGGGCCGGCCGCGGGGACGCTCCGCCCCGCCGCCGTGTTTACATCCGCCGGCCGCTTCCGTCCCGCCGTCGCCGCTGCCCCTCCGGCCTCTTCCCCCGGCTCGGCCCGGCCCGGCCCGGTCCCTTGCGGCTGCCCTCCGCTCTCCGCGTCAATGCGGCGCCGCCGCCCCGCGGCCTGCCCCGGCCATGGACACCAGCGACCTGTTCACCAGCTGCAAGAAGGGGGACGTGAGCCGCGTGCGGTGAGCGGGGCCCGGCCGCCGCCGGGCCCGGGGCGGGG
>VXBO01011952.1:1699083-1736542 GCA_013400135.1 Rhinoptilus africanus
TCTGTTTCTTGTGACTTGCCTAGGACAGTCACCTGCTTTACTCACAGGGGGCTGCTGGATTGGCTGTGAGCAGAGGGGCTCACACCGGGCACGTAAGGAGTGGTTTGTGTGAGGGCATCCCCATCTGCAAAGCAGCGAGATGGGATGTTCCCTGGAGCCGTTGGTCTAGAGGCCCTGGGCAGCGAAACAGGGTCTCGGCTCCATCTTCCCCCTTTTTCCCCACTTGCCCCCTCTCCTCCCAGGGAGCACAGCCAGAGCGCAGAGGCTCTGGCTTGAAACAGAGGTGGTTCTTCAGAGAGCGCATGAGGTGCTGGTTTGAGGAACTCTGCGCCCCAGGGAAGGCCAGCGATGGCATCGGCTGGATGCACGGCCAAGGTCAGAGTGGCTCTCCATCTCTGTGGGACGGTGGCCGATTACTCCCAGATGTGTAGCACAGCGTCTATAATACGGAGTCCAACATGTGCTAGGACTTTGCATCCTGCAGACTGCCTCGTGGTATGTGGGGTGTAAAGAAACAGCGAGGAGTGAGCTGGTAACTGTGCTGTGGAGTATGGAATGCAGGTTGAGAATACAGTTTGAGATACCACCTTAAGGATCCCTCTGGGCAAAGGGCAAAGGACGCAGAGTGAAATGGAGGTACGTTATCACATGGATTATTGCAGTATGACTTTGGAGCATCGCAGCAGGATCCCACTGCAGCCACCACCGCCAGCAGCTCATCCGTTCCCGTCCACCTTGGCAGCAACACAGGAGGACCTCTCTCCTTCACAGAGGGTTTGGGGCAGCTCAAACAGTCAGAGACAACAAGGACCTTCATCTGTGCTGGCTCACAAGAGCCTTATGGGCTGATCTCAGCTGAAAGCCAGGCTCCCGGCCCTTCTCCTCAAGGCCCTCATTCTTGCCGGACCTAAACTGTCCGCTTGGGACTGCAGCCAGAGAATTGGGACTGCTGCTGGAGAACGCTTGGAAACACTTGCGTCTGGCCCTGGAAGTGACGGGGTTGTGGTTTTGTTTTCTTTGCAATAAAACGCACCTCCTGGGTGTCTGAACACTGCCTCATGTCCGCCGCCTCTCTCACTGCGGTGATGGCCAGGGTCCCTCTGCTGGGCTGGGGGTGTCACCTTCCATCCCCCCTACACCTGGAAGAGCCCACCTCAATTCCCCCGTCGCAGGCTGCTGTAGAAGCCCTGAGCCGGGCTGGGGGCCCGGGCTGGGGGGTCCCTGTGTCTCCTGTGGGATGACGGTTCTGGTCCCTGACCTCCGTAGGGTCCCCCCCTGCCCCCATCCCCACGGGACCAGCTCAGGACCCCTGTCCCCTGCCATGGTGGCTTGGGACAAGCCTCTGTTCCTGAGCAGAGCCCCTGCATGCCTGCACACCCCTGTCCCTGTGCCCCACAGCAGCTGCCCCCACCATCCCCTCCCACACCTGCTCTAGGGCTGCATGGGGCAACTTGGAGGGGGGGAAGTCAGAGCCCCCGTTCTGGGTCAGGTTTCCCCCAGGCGTCTTCCAGAGCGGCTTCCCCCATTCTTGTTCCCAAATNGGGAAGGGGGTGGGGGGCGCCGTTCCCGGTATCCCCCGGCATGAAACGCTGCCTTGAACCGCTTTAATCACCCCTGTGGGAGGCAGCCCGGCCTCGCTGTGTCACCTTATTGCCTTGCGGGGACCCAGAGGCCCTGCTTGACCTTCCCCTGGGCGCTGCCGCAGCCCTGGGTCTCTCCAGGCCAGGAGGTGCCAGGGCTGCGAAAAGAAGAGTTTGCTCCTTTATAAAGGAAATAAAGGTGCCTTGCTTTTCCCACGAAAAATTGGGTGTACACCAAGTCTTTGCTAGTGCTCTTATATTTGAGGTAAGGTTTGCCTGCTTTCTTAACATTCAGGCGTCTATCAGACGGTTGCTGCATGCTTCGTTGGTGTGAATGCTGACTGTGGCAGATGTCCTTGCGAAAGTCTCCTCTTCGGCTTCCCTTTCCCTACTGTTGGAAACCAAGTTTGCATTAGTAGGAAGCTAGATCTGTAGGAAGTCATAGTCATGGAAATACTTAGACACATTGTGTTGTAGGTTTCTGTTATAGTTTCTCTGAGAAATACTGTGCTGCTAAATTTCAAGTCAGGTCTCGTTGCTCATATCGAAGCAGCATGGCTTAGCTGCAGTGATTTCAGATCAGGAGTCCGATGGGCTGCTTGTCTGCAGGGTGAACGGGTGTTGTAATGCAAAGGCCCTGCATGTACAACAGACTCCTCTGCTACATCTCATGGTTTGAGTCTAAGAATTCTCTTCACCTTTGATCCTACTTGATTCTTCCAGCTTCCAACATGTGGATCTTCCCAGATAATCAGAAATAGCTTCTCTGTTTGAAGGTGCTTGCTAACGAAGGACAAATAGGCAGATGTATGAGGTCTGGGGAACATTGTTGTCCGTTGTGTATTAGATTGATTTCTTGCAGAGGGGACAAGTTGACCGCATGGGGCTGAGTAGAAAGGAGCTGCGTTGCTTGGGATTTTGAATGTGGTCAGAATCAGCTGAAGTTTAAGACAGGAAAGATGGAGCAAGTGGAAGGAGGGACTGATGTGGCAGATGGGAAAAACAACTTGAGAATCTTTGTGAAGGCTGTGGGGGGACTTCTGCGTATGGTTAAGAGCAGTGGTGGTTCCAGTAGCTGGGGACAGGCTATAACAAGAGCCAGGCTGTGTAGCTTTGTGTGCAATCAAAGGCTGTCTTCTGGAGGTACCAAAGAGGGAACATCGGCAGTATTTCGTGTAGCCTAAATGTGCAGGACAAGGAAGTGGCAGGAATTAAGAGCAGTCTAGAGTGACACTGATGTTGTTACTTGTGGCAAGAAAAGCCACAAGCAGGACGGGAGTCCAGCCTTAGCCTTGTAAACTTGACCACTTATGCGTGAGCACACAGGCTGTGGTCATTGTAGGAGAAAGTGAAGGTACTGCTGAAGTGCTCAGGCTTCTTTTGTGATTGCTGCTCTGTTAGGGATCAGCGGGAAGTGGGTTTGATTCCCCTCTTTCCCCATGTGCAGCACTTCAGATTGAAGAGACCTGTCAAGCCCTGCTGCAGAACGCCGTTCTTTGGGTTGAGGACTTGACTGAATCTCCATCAGCCACATCTGAGGGCTTCCCAACTTGAATGAATCTTGTCATACCTTTGGAAGTTACTGTATAAACTCAAAGTTACATCTTTTGAAAGAGGAGAATATGACTGAGCGAACAGCTGCGTGAAGTTGTAACTTTGCTCTCCCTTTTCTTCCAGATACCTTCTTGAACAGCGAGATGTGGAAATTAATGTCCGTGATAAGTGGGACAGTACACCTCTGTGAGTCCTGCAGCCTAGAGCGCTGGCTGGGCAGGAGGGAGGGCTTTCAGAGCTCTTTGGCACTCTCTGCATCAGCAGCTAGGAGCACTGTTACAAAACATCTCAGGTTCTGCTTTTTGGGACATTTGGCTGCATATTTCTGCTTCTCTTTTCTGCGGGTGCTGTGCTAAATATGTCTTTGTCTTCTCATCTGACTGATGCTTGCTGTGGTAGTGCTCAGAAGGGTGGTTAATTTTGTGACCAAGTTACCTGGATTAAGCAGTCTGTTCTTGGCCTGATTAGGCTTTTTCCGCCTCAAAGTCTATGGCATTCGAGCATGTCTTTTTGGGTGCAGGCTTGGCTTGGTGAAATGCAAAGTGACTGCAGGATCACAGTCTGTCTGGCAAAGCTGTGAACATGCAGTAGGCAGTGAGGAATCCCCATGCTGGTGCTGAGGAGGGTGGTGTGAGCTTTTTACCTCCTCACAGACACAAACACCGTAACTCTGAATGTCCTGCCCTTCCTCCTTCTTCCCCCACCTTTATATGCTGAGCATGACATATATGATACGGGATATCCCTTTGGTCAGTTGGGGTCAGCTGTCCCAGCTGTTTCCCATCCTGACTTCGCGTGTGCCCCCAGTGTACTCACGGGTGGGGTGAGAAGCAGAAGAGGCCTTGTCTCTGCGGAAGCACTGAAGCAAGACCTGAAACATCCCTGTATTATCAACTCTGTTTTCAGCACAAGCCCCACAGTAGCTACTGTGAAGAAAATTAACTCTATCCCAGACAAGATCAGGAAACCATTCCAAAGTGCGTTTAGACATCTGCAGTATATTTAGAGTAAGCAATAACTTCCCAAAATAAAGGTCAGCTAACATTTGCTTGCTGCGATGCAGGTTACAGGATTCTCTAGTTTGTGGGACAATCTGAGCTCCTTGTGAAAGAGAATCCTGAAAGGCTTAAATTGTAAAAGAGAAAACAAAACTCATCGTAAGTAGGACTTTGAGGGATGGAATTGCTGTACATCCAATATGGGTGCTGTTCCCTCGTTATCACAGTGTTTTTGAGAATTCAGTGGAATTGCTGAGTGCCCGTGAAATGAACTCCATGAAAATGAGGATCGATTTGGCAGATGGTAGTACAACAGAAGATGCTGAATCCAGAGTGGGACCTTGAGGTCTCCTTGCAGGACAGCAGGGCCTAGGAGTGCTGGGAACAGATCCTGCTTAGTCTGTTGCTGGGGTCAGACTTCTATGCTATTTAGTAGCAATTCCTCACTCCTACGAGGAATCATCTAAGCTTATCAGGGATGGCTCCGTGCTGAGGTCTGCATGCTGTAGTGTGCCCAGACGTTGAATTTTGCTTCCTGTTGTATCTCTAATTTTCATTCTCTTGTTATTGTCAGGTATTATGCTTGCCTCTGTGGACACGAGGAGCTTGTACGTTATCTTCTAGCTAATGGTGAGCAAAAGCGTCCTGGTTCTGGGTACAATACCTTTCTCCTTACTGGTCCATAGGGATTGTATATCCGTCTAGCTCTCCCTTGTGGAAACTTCTACTGTTACAACCAGCCATCTGATCAGTGATCTCAGGCTGCAGGAGGAGCCCTGGACACTTTCGGGGTCCCTGTTGCAGGCCATTTGCTGCTTGGATTTGCTGCAGTGAAGCTTTCTCTGCTGACTGAAGGCAGCATGGCTTTCTGAAACCACAGCTGATGTTTTGCAAGGGTGCATTGCTGTTGGGAGTGTGCTGATGTAAGAATTGTATTTCATCTGAAGAACTGTCTGTAAAACTTTCTTGTACTCTTCTGATAGTGTTGCTTTGTAAACAGGACTCAAAGGTGAAATGCAAGGGCGTTTGCTAACCTCAGCAAAAGCATGACAAATTCTCCAGGCAAAGTGCCTGCCTATTTTGTTTCCAGCACCCAGATTCCCTTAGCTAATGGTGATGTTTTGTGTTCTGGCAGAGGAATCGGAGTGCAGAGTCAGATCTCAAAAGGTTTGTCTCTTCTGCTGCATTCAGGGTGTCTTAATCAAGCACTTGTGTAATTCTAAAAGAGCAAAATGCAAGTGCCTTCTAAATGTCTAGCAGGGACTAACCTAAAGCAGCATGGAGCTGTTAAAAGTCCAGTAAGTGATCGTACTCTGTGTACAGTGAGATTCTTCTTCCCAGAATACTGCTGGAGCCATGCTGAGAAGCTTATTACCAGGGTCAGTTTAAGTGAGTCATGACTACTTCGCAAAGGGATTTTGCTGTGGGAGAACAGCTTTAGGTTGTACACATGTAAGGGGAGCTTAGTTTTTGTAAATGTGCTCAGTAGCATAGCGGATCATAGTGAAACATGTCACCAGCCAAAAGTCATAGTCATTTGGTGACTGTTCAGGGGCACCTGAGAAAGATTTAACTTTGCCTGCTGGCGTGTAACTGTCATCGTTTTGCAGGAGCAAAATGTGAGGCAAACACTTTTGACGGGGAGCGTTGTTTGTATGGAGCTTTGAGTGATGCCATCCGACATGTGCTGAAGGAGTACAAACAGATCACGGCCAAGTGCATGAAGAGAGACTACTATGATGTCTTCCTGCAGCGGTAAGCAGATGAGGCACCTCCATGTGCAACACATTGTCATCCTGCCTTAGCTCTTAACCTGGATATTCAAGCTCTTTGTTAAGGGCAGATTTGAAAGGCAAATACCCTGCTCAGTACCCTGTCTCGTTCCTGAGCATATAGAGCGTCCTAAGGGATGTTCCTTTGTGCCCTAAGGGATGACTTGCAGGTATATGTACATTTAAAATGTGGCCTCCAGTGACTTAATTGCAGACTCCAGAGCCAACAGAAAGCTGCTCTTTCTAATGCAGAAGCATTAGACTGTTATCCTTGACTGTCAAACCAGAATCAGATCACTAAAACTGCATCAGCAATTTAGGGTATTTTGTCAACTGAACTGAAGTTTCAGGCCAGAAGAGCTATAGCCTGCGAGCCAAGGTTTCCAGCAGTGATAATAGGTGTCTCATTTCTGAGAGAGAGCACCTTAAGAAACCACAAACTTACAGGGACAGTGCTCAGTTCTTTCTTTTTGTTCATGAAAATGTGTTCATTTTAAGATGTTTCTGATAATTGCCTGTCACACCTTGTAGTCTCATCCTAGAGCTTGAGGAGAAGTCTAACTTGCTCTGGGAGTAGAAGAGTAGTGCCAATCTTTTCTTGCTTTTTTTCTACCCTGGTAGTTCTGATGTTATTAGACAGGCTTCGTTGGGGTTTTCTTTCTTCCCATTGGACTGACTTAAAAAAATAACAAACAAACCAAAAAGGTTTGAACATCTGTATCTTCAGAATTGGAGAGCAGATATGTCCTAGAAAGATCTGACAATCTTCCCCTTACTACAGAGTCCTAATTTCCGATGCTGTGGGGAAAGAGGGGAGGAAGGAAGCTCATTTATCTGAGTAAAATCAGATCCTACCTTTCAGGGAAGTAGAATTTTCAGGGTCATTTATCACTCTCCTGGTGAGTTTGTGGCTCAGATGATGCAGGGTTGAGCACACATGAAAACTAAGATGTGCTGGTTTTCTCTTCTCATTCCAAATAGGCCCAAATTGAAACAAAGGGCAACAGTAGAGGGCAAAAAAATAACTGCCTAACTGCTTCTATTTTGTTTTTTGGGTAAGGCACTAGTAGGAAGGATGTTCTAGTAGCAGGAGATTGAGATCAGCATTCAAGACCCTGCTCTGACATCATCTCCTTGTGTGACCCCCACACCTTTCTGTCCAGAAGTCATGGTCTCTACGAGTGTGTTGCCTGACGTCTGCCTGATTTGACCTTTTGGGGATGTTTGTGAGGATATACCTATGCAAGGGGTGATAGGCATACCCTGAAACACTGGTGATAGTCGCCATAAACTCTTGGAGCAGCCATCTTGGTTTTTGCCTTTTAAAGAATGAGCCCACGGGCGTGCAGTCATAAACAAGGCTTCATCTCTGATGTGGTAATTGCCTGCGTTTCATGCCTGTCACATCCTTCCTTCTTCTGAGGATGGGTGACATCAAGTCTTCTCCTCTTTGCTGCGTGGCTAAAGCATGCACATGGACACTGCCCAGAGAGCAGGAAAGTTGCACCTTACCTTGTAGTGGGGTAATTCTTTTTGAAAGTATGTGCTTCTCTAGGGCTTTTTGTCATCTGACAATGTAAAAGCAGGATTAACATTTAGAGAAGTGTTTGGGGGGCAACAGGTTCCTCTTTAAAATCTGTTCCCTCTGTTCAGGGCTTTGCCTGAGGCAGGGAGGTTTCATTCTTCAGCCTCTCTCTTGCAGTAACAAAAATTCTTTGAGTTGTTGGAGGGAGTGAGAGATCCCAGACTAGTATGTGAAGCACCAGCCCCTGTGCTGGCCTTCTAGCTGGGCAGGGAGAGGCTGCAGCGTCCAGAGGTGCTTGTTCATTTAGACCTAATTGTACCATGTTCCCCACTGGCTTTACCCCATTCTTTCCTTTCTTGTCCTGCAATGAAGTAACCCCTCTCTGTGTTCCTTACAGGTTGCTGGAGCAGGGTTACCAAAGTGACATCGTTTTCATTGTTCATGGCAAATCCTTCTGTGCCCACCGCTGCATTCTCAGCGCTCGCAGCGCCTACTTTGCGGAAATGTTTGAGACCAAATGGAAGGGGAAGAACATGATAGTGTTGAAACATCCACTGGTGAGCAAGGCTGCGCTCCCAGCGCTTTCTTTTCTTTTCCTGTTTCAACTGGGTGAAGGACAACTGAGTAGGAGGACAGTTTGAGGGTTAACTTCCACAGTGAATAGCTTGTGGAGATCTGTATGACCCTAGTCCAGAAGAGGGGCTTGTTGGAGGCACTTTGTGCAGTAAAATAGCATCTTACTCAGATAAAAAAAGGCTGTAGCCTGCATGCTTCCCCTTTGTTCCCTCTTGTCATGGGCTCAAGCATATCTTAATTAATTGCAGTAGCAGGTAGCTGTTACCATCTGCCAGCTGCGCCACAACTGCTCTGTGGCATGAGCTGAGTCTGTCTAATTCCTGGAGGACAGGTGGTCTGTAGCGAAGACATCACCTCTATAATTGGCACTAATTGAGTCCCTTTTGTTGCCTTTGCAGCAAGAGCTAAATAGGCCATAAGTGCATTCAATCCATTAATCACCAATACTCTGGCATATGTTTCTATAGCTTGATTGTGGCTGTGCAAAACCTTTCATGACAGACATAATTCCAGTTTCTCAGGACATTTAAAAGTCTCTCCTTTCTCTTTGTACAAGAACACATCTTTCCTCTCAAATTAAGAAGAGTCGGAAATGTTTGTGACCCGTGAAAGACTGGATTTTACAGAGCCTGTGTTATAACTGTATCTTTGGAGCACCCCCATTAGTCAGGTCCTGTCCCTCCGGGCACATGGATTAGTGTCATTTGATACCTTTAAAGAGCTGTGTGAGCCAGGTGGGGCGGCAGCATTAGTTGCATGAGGAGCAAGGAAATTGGGTGCAGTGTCTGAGCTGCTGTTTAAGTGGGGTTTCTTTGACTTGTTCAGGATGATGTTTGTATCCAGGCAAGTTTCAAGCTTGTTATTAAGTTCCTGGGAATTCTAAAGGTAACTTTCTTGTGTTTTATTTTAGATTAATCCAGCAGCCTTTGGCTCTCTTCTGCAGTATCTATACACAGGTAAATGACTTACTGTCCAGTTTATGTATACGTGGCTGGTGGGCAGCTGTCTGTGTCTCTGCCATAGCACTGTTTTTGGTGGCACAGGCTTGCAGACAGCTGTGTTTGGGTGCATGAGTCGCCAACACATCCTCTCTGCTGGCAGAAAGGAAGAATGTGAGCAATCCCCAGCTCTTCCAAGTTGTTTGTACCTTTTGCCAGTTGTTGTCTTGCCAGTAACTATTCAGTTGATTAAAAAAAAAATCATCTTAGGTTGATTGGTTCGATGGATGTGGAGAATGGATTTTTAACTTCAGGAAGGTAAATTTGTCATCTGGGATAACAATCCCATAAGGTGGTGAAAAGCCAGGTTCCCGCGTAGGACATTTTTAGTCTGGCAGACCTGAGCAGTGTGTGCCAAATGTTTTGACTACTTTCTAATATTTTTTTCTGAACAGAAGTTGATCTTAAGCCTTCTATGGAAATGCCAAATGTTGTATTGTAAACAAGCTAAGTGCTGAACTATTTCAGGCCAGGAGGTGGTGCCAGAAAATAACTATCTTCAAGGCTCTCCTTCCCCAGCTCAGTGTTTTCAGAAGTGTTCCTTGCCATGCTTTCAGTGATGGTAAAAGATTCTGGAATGAGAGCTTCTGGGCTTAAAGTCTTTTCTTACCCAAAACCAGGTAGCGAATGGTGGCAGTCATGCATGCTGCTTCTTGTGCTGCTATTTTTTCTTTTCTGATGAAATTAGATATCTTTTGATTAAGCCTGTTCAGTCTTTGGCCTCTTGAATAAAGCTATTAGGGCAGGCACTGGGAAGTGGGATGTAAATTAGATGCCAAACTGAGATTCATCAAAGTGGTGGGGTACCAGATCTTGGCTTCTTGGACTGAGTTATAACTGGATGCTGAAAAGTGAGG
Source organism: Rhinoptilus africanus (assembly GCA_013400135.1). Taxonomy (NCBI): domain Eukaryota; kingdom Metazoa; phylum Chordata; class Aves; order Charadriiformes; family Glareolidae; genus Rhinoptilus; species Rhinoptilus africanus. Next base: position 1,708,944 of record VXBO01011952.1, read on the forward strand.
CAGTCTGTCTAATTACTGAATTTCTGTGCCATCAAGTCTTCAGTCCTTAATTTTTGTTTTTTTTACACCTAAGTGGTATGGGTTGAAAGAGCTGGCTGCATTTCTTCTTGGCAGGTCGTCTTGATATCGACGTTGAATATGTAAATGATTGCAAGAGGTTAGCCAAGCAGTGTCGGCTGCAGGACCTCATAGATGATTTGGAGACCAAATGTAAAAAAGTCTATGAATTTGGTAAGCATTTTCTTTATTGTTGTCTCTGCTGTGCTTGTGTGCCCTTTCAGGGAGAAGGAGGAAAGTGTGATGGTGAATGTTTCATGATGCCCTTGGGGCTTCCAGAAAATGATTCTGTTGTGGGATTCCCATGTTTGCATGATAGTTCCCAGTCATGGGCTCTCTGTAGGGCAGCTGTAGTGGTTTCTGACACATGCATGTTTATCATTTACATTGAATGTTTTCATTATAGTAGAGAACAGCCGTGGTAGCAGGACTTTGCTGTGGTTGCCAGACATTCAGTGGAGCACTGTGGGGTATATTAGGAAGAGCTTTTCAGCAGAGAGCTTGTTTAAATCCCTGGGGAGATAAAGTATGTACAATTAAAAGTCCTTTTCTGCATTTATCTGACCCCTAACCAAAGTAAAACGTTTGATAATTGGCTCAAAATGGATGCAGAGAGAGAACACTTTTTTAAAAGCAGAGAAGTATTTCTGAAAGCATGTATGTATTTATAACACTTTTATGTGCCAAACCTTAAATGATGCAATCCTCTATTTAAGGGCTTTTTGTTATCCAAAGAGCTTGTGATCTAATCATGACATCAGCTGATTGTACGAAAACCAAAAGTTGGAGTTCATCATTCATCTCCTTGGTTCAAGCTAAGGGACATACGAAGAAGAATCAAAACAGCACAAGCAGGGCAAAGCAGCGTTAGTCACGAAGTAAAAAAATTATCACAAAACCTTCAGGTTGAATACATCTGATTCTCATTTCATGCTCTGAGTTAATGCCTGTACTTGAGTCAAGTTAATTTTGGTTTGAGAAGAGAATCTAGTATGTAGCTTTTAACTCAAGAGCATCTTCTTCCTTGATCTAAGAGGTAAGAGTATAGCTGTTCCACCTTTCCCTTCTGAATTAAGAGTTCTGATTATTCAGCCTCCTGAACTGCAGGGCTTAACAGATAGAGACGATATTTCTGGCTCAAGAAATTCCTCATCTGCAAATCACATAGAAGATATTACCATGTGTATGTCTCCTATATATATACATATGCAGTTTGCTGGTGGTGGGGTACAAGGTTACCACAAGGCAGCTGTGCCCATGTAGACCAGGGTGCAAGTCCTCGTGGAAACTGTATCATGTCTTACCTCAGCCGTGTAAACACAAATGTAAACATGCATCTGAAGAGATTACAAATGCATTTCTTGGTTTCTTGCTATGAATCGTGTAAGATAACAGTTTGTGTATTAAGTGGTAGAAAAGGAGAGTGGTGGTGAATACCATGAATAGAAAATAAAAACTATGCAGACAATCAGGTAACAAAATTATTTTGTGGCATCTTCTGCTATCAGAGTAATCCAACGAGATGCTGGAGATCTCTTTTTCCTTGTTTTTTCCTTTTTATCTTTTTTCTCCCAGGGTTTAGTTGAGACCCTGGAGGCAACCATTCCACCTTAATACCTCAAATTAAAATCTCATATTAGATTGTGGGAGGAAAATAAAGTGTATAGCTTTCCAGCTGTCTGAAGCCATTGCGTGTTATGTCATTGGGAACTTAAAGATCATGAAGTCCAGTGGTTAAATTTGTCAGCTGCAAAAAAGCTGACATCTTGGTGGGGTTTAAAAGTGGAAAATGGTGAAGTATTGTTTCTGGTTGGTTGGGAGTTTCAGATACAAACTCTACTTGAAAATGTAATACAGACTCCTGGATGGCACCGGACAAATAATTTAATTTCTGTGTTCTTTGGGAGGGAACAGTTCTTAATTTCTGAGGTCTGACAAAAGCAATAATTACTGGGTGGTATAAAGCACTGATGGAAGTACTAGGCTTGATTTTATTTATGACAGGTTGGATTCAAGTGAATAGGCAGAACTGCTGATAGATCTGTTGAATGTTTGTTTCTCAGATCTTATGCAGAAGCCAGGAAAACTTGATTCTCCAGAAAATAATGCATATAAGAATTATAGAAGTTGAAAATTGGGAATGATTTTAGATCTCATTATGTCTGGTACTTGACAAAGCATTACTGTTCCCTTTAGTACATTAGGTATCTCTGCTTGTTCAAAGTACTTTCTGTGGAACTGACAGCTGATCCAGGTCTGCAGAGCAGGGTCATGTCGTGCATCTGTATTATAAAGTTGAAATGTGCCTAATAAAACGACGTGAACTCAAGCCTGTGCAGCTCCAGTGGATAATTGCAGTCTCTGCAAACTCATTAGCTAGAGTTCAGCAGCATTTCAAAAGCACTTAGTATCTTGGCATGCAGAAACAGTAGTTTAGGATTTTAGAAAACCCTGGAGAGGATGACCCAGTGCCTTCTGTTGCACTAGAGACAGACTTGATGGTGAATGCTTGCATATTTTCCTGCGCGTGTATATTGTGGCTAGAACAAGAAAAAAATCCATTGTGATGTTTGGAAGAGCTCAGACAGGGTTTGTCCAGATTAACCCATAAGCCTTTCTTTAGAAGTGGAGGTACTTGAATATAAATGTTCTGCTGTTACTTTTAGAAGTTTTAGGGCAAAAATGTTGAGAGTAAGGTGTGATGCTTTGTGCCTCCTCATAGCAGAGGCACTGGATGTACAGAATCTGTGGTTATAGCTAGTCGTGGCATTGGGAGGAGGATGTATAAGGCAAGTATCTGAGTGCGGCATTGTTTTGGAAAGGTTTGGGGATTTTGTGGGGTTTTTTGTGGCTTTTATTTTTTGTGGTGCATTAGCTCAATTGAAACAAAAGACTACAAAGAGGTATTCAGCAGTGGAAGCAAAGGCAGCTGATGAATTAGTGGGTGACGTTCAATGTTACACAGCTGGGCTAGGCTGGGAAGGAAGACAAAATCCTCCATTCTTAACTGTAGTTGGGTTATTCCCTCCAGCTCCTTGCATTGTTTATGCTGCTCTTTTCTGAAAGCCCTTCTTTCCTACTCCTTGCAAGAAGGTGATGGTCCCTGCTGCTTGCTTGCAGCCAACAGCTTATGCCTGTTCTGTCACTTTGATTTTTATTGTTTCTGTTAGGAGAGAGCTGCTTGTGATACCAAATTCTGTGCTCTTGGGTTTGAGAGACGGCAGTGTCTGAAATGTCTCATGGTAGATGTGCTTCTGAGACAAATCACTATTCTTTCTTGTCACTATGAAAGTGTGTAGATGCTTTGTAGATCCCAAGAGAAGAACTCTTTCTCTTGACTACTGCTTAAAACTTGCTGGGTCCATTAGTGCTTACAGAGCCTGATTGATTTGGCAACTGTTATAATAGGCACTACAGAAATATAAATGATTCTCTTTGCCGTGAAGGATTTCTAATTGCACCCTGAGAAGTTTCCTTCTCACGCTGGTCTGTATGTGGGCAGGGCTCTTTGGGAAAACACATACTCAGGTGCCAGGTCTCCTCTTGGCTTATTTACCCTGGAGTTCATCTATCTGAAGGTACCGTTAAATGCTAATAGAGCCGCCTGTCCCCTTGTTGGTGTAAACTCCCTGTGTAGCAATGATGGTACCTGACTGTCTTGTATTGGTAAATTATCCTTCCCTTTCCACTGGCTTTTTGGGATGTGCGGCCCATTTTGAGGTACAGTGGTGCTGTATCTGAAGAGTGCAGCTGTAACGTGGAGGAGGGGGTGGAGAACTTGTTTTGTGGCACATCTTGGTCTTGTTTCGCCCACGGCCCAATGGAGTCATCTGATGGAGCTCATGTAATGCTGTGCAAAATGTCAGGAAAAATGAGGTCTCAAGGTGGCGTGATTCACCTGCGAGGGGTTTTAATGCGGTGAATCATGCCTGTCAGAAATTCCTCCCAACGCTTCAGCATGGGGCCGCTTAACTCTTTTGTCCTTGAGAATTAACTCTGCGTCTCTCTCGCTCTCAACAGCATCTTGAGCCTTCCTCACCGCAACTTTGCATTTTTCCAGTGGTGCTCCATGTTTCTTCACATGCTTCCCTATATGCCAGGGACTCTTGAATGTCTTACATGCTCCAGCCCTCACCCTAAAGGACGCTGAGCTGAAAACAAACCTAGGGCAGTGAACTGTGGGAGGGAGGTGGCCAGGAAGAGGAAAGGCTGTGATGGCAGCAGTATCGTAACACAGTAGCTGGGTGTACTTTGGGATGCCGCTTGTTTGAAGTTAAGGGGATTGGCTTCAGTGAGCTCCACAGCAACTTTGGTTAGAGCAAGACCAGAGAAGTATTATCATGTATTTTGCTTCTCCTTTATCAGGCTGTTTAATTGTGTAGGCTGATAGCGTAAGGCAGGAAGACATGCTAGGTCTGACAAAGGCAAATGAAGTTGCCATCTCTGTATGGTTTATTTCATCTCTTTGGTGGTGGTAGCAATGCTTATTTAACGTTTGCAAACAGCACAGGCACGCTCACGAGTCCAGGTGTTTTGGGGGTCTTTGTGCTTTGGGGATCTACAGGTACAGAATAGAGGACAGACTCGGGTGCACAGGACTATTACCTAAACAAGAATAAACCCCTTTGTTCCCTGGAGTGAAGTTAGGATGACATAGCTGAAATGGGACCCATGAGAGGACGTGGCCGAGCAGAGAGGCATGGAAGCAGCTTTTGTTTAACTAAATACTCTCTGGTGTAGACTTTACCTTAGGTGACACTGTCAGTGGTAGGGGTGGTCGGCTAGGGAAGGCATTGTATGAGGGGCTCCTGCAGGGATTGGAGGCAGCCTGATGAAGGGTCCTCGGCTATAATTGATGGCAAGAGTTGCAGTGAGCAAGTTTAGGCTTGAAATGCCTGTGGCAACTTTGTGTTTACCACAGTTGATATTCCAGCACAAGGAATTAAGTGGAGGTTTGAGGAGAGGCAACAATACGTGCATCCCCTTCCAGCCCTGCTCACCAGCTCTACTGAGGGGTGCTGTATGCATGTTTACATAGAGGAATCGCATGGGTTTTGCAGTAAAAAGCTAAACAGAAATAATACTGATGTTTCCTGGAGTGTCTTTCATTTCTCTAAATGGAAGAGAATGTTTGTAGAGGAATTTAGGCATCTCTGCTCTTTTGTTTTTTTGCTTCTTCCAGTCTCTTCCAAGCCAGGGACCTGTGTGAAAGTGCTGACGATTGAGCCCACAGGTAACTGCCGGCTGCAGGAAGATCTGGCTCTTCTAGCAGACTGCGCCCTGCCAGCCGAACTGCGGGTAGGGAGCATTTATACTACTTCTGGTCTCTGTGGGGCTGTGATGTGTGTTTGCCTGTGTTCAGTCACATTATCTCCATTTGAGTTTAGTGCTTGCTTGTTTCCTGGTGCTCCAAATGCTGAAAACCTTTTATTGCTTGGAAATGTGGTAAAATTGTGTAATGAGGCTGTCAGCGCTGGTGCTTTTGCTTGGATTTTTCCCCCGGTGGGGAACTTGGTAAATAAAACCCTTGCATGCGGTTGGTGGGGATTTCCCCATTGACTACAATGGGACAAGAACTGGCCCCCAGCTCTTGTTCCTTCTCTCTGCCATCTTTCTTGAGTATCAGAAATGCTTTATCAGCAGGCGTAGGTAGCTGAAGGGACATATAGGTGGGAGATGGCTTCTTGGGCTTGCTTGCTAGGAATTGACACCCTGCAGTGGAGGGGTGCTTTCAAACCCTGCAAATATTTCCAGCAGAAACGTGAGTCCCTCTGAAGCGAATTTAACCTGACTGGCAATAGATTTGCTCTTCATAACTACCTCTTGTTGACCCTAAGAAATAGCCCACAGTCTACAGGTTGATGATCACTGTGTTAAAATACCATCAATATTATTAGTTAGGCTCAGATGTGTGAATCTTTGCTCCCTGTTGCAGAAGTACAGGATAAATATTAGCGGTCTTCATTCTCCTTGCATCTGTTGTTTTCAGTAGAATCAGCAGGTTCACTTTGCTCTTATGTCTGTCTTTTTTTTTTTTTTCCTCTCTGTCTTATACCAAGCACTGAATTTAATAACATGAACTCATTTTTGGTGGCTGCTGTGCCCACAGGTTGTATGACTGAGTGATGTGGCAAGGTTTATTGTCTTTTTTTCTTTTTGACCCCTGTCACAGAGCGCATGTGTGCGCATGAGTGTGTGCCTGACCTGCTGGATAAGGTTTCTTACCTGTAATAAGCCAGCGTGTATTATGCTGGTGTTTGGCAGACATATTTCTCCGAGTACTGAGCACTTTATAGGGGGAGTTTTTCTCCATCAAGTTTCCATCTACCAATGCGGAAATCTTTGCTACATAACCTGCCTCCCCTAAATGACTCTGTCTTTATTCGTGGCTTTCATTATGCTTTTCTGTATGTTTGCAGGCTTTAAAGGGAGGCAATACTATAAGTAAGGCTCAGATTTACCTCCCCAAGAATTAAAAAAAGGATCATGGGCCTCAATACAGTGAAATTTACATGAATTTTAAGTTAACTTCACAAGTAAAAAGAGTACTTTCTGTTTGATTGCTTGTTCCCAGACCTTGATGCCTTCCTGTTGGTTTAAGCTTTTCTTCTCAAAGATAAGAAACACTTCCCTTTTAATTCTTTCATGCAGAATAGGAGCTGGAAGGAAAATATGAAACTTGGAATAATAAAATCATTTGACAGCGCTGTGACTGCCTCTGTGAGCTGTGGTTTTCTTGCTATGTTCAGAGACCAGAACGAAGGCAGTTACAGCAGCATTAGACTTGTTACAGCTGTAAAAGTGAAGAGGGCGCACACATGTTCACTGGAGAATTTGTCTCGTAAATTCTAAAAGGTTCCCATTTTTCTCTCTCTAGGTCGTTTTTTTTTTTTTGTTAACTTCCAAAGACTATATGAACAAAGTTCTTCATCCTATTGCCATTTATATCTCATCCTAATGTTTGCAAATTGTTCAGTTCTGTGAATTAAGGAACTTTGGTGTGGGACAGAGGATTCACGCATCCTCATTTTTACATGGTTTGATGCCGTGCAGGGAATAATATACAAGCTATATAAGCTAAAATGTCGGGGACAACTGAACAGTCACGTACAAAGATTCTTGAGAGAAATATACTTTTTTTCACAGCCTATGCAGAACAAAATAGGTATTCAGCTTCTGGATAAAAGCCAGCATTTCTTGATCACCCTTCAGGTAGTGATCAGAATCTGGCAAGAAACATTCTGAGCTGATGCATCTCATGTAATGCCTTATTATGTGAAATTGGGATGTATACAACTTTCTGTTTTACTGTAAACAAATAATTTGCATGTAATGTCTTTGGTATTTGAATGATGCAGAAAACTGTATCCATCCCCATTTCATAGTTCAGTAATATGCTATGTAACTAAAACAATAATTAATATTTGATATCCAATCACAGTTCATTGTCAGTTTTTAGAGTGAGACCTATCTATTCTTTGTACTCTTGAACACATTTATAATCTTGGTATCTTGTTTCTCATTCCTGTTTATACTTGAAAGCATTTTTCAGTGTTTGTTTTTAGAGGTGTGGTTGTTGTCTCTATTTTGTTTTAAACTAGTAATGGCCAGAATTCTTCTGACCACAACAGCTGCTGCTTTGGTTTGTTGCAATAGAATTTAGCAGTGACAGATTTAAGTAAAATACCATCAAAAGCCAGGCAGCTGTCAAAAACCATGTGGTTTTCCACTGTCTGCCTGCCTAGCTCTTCATCTCCTGGCTGCCAGGTGACCTCTGAGTTAGACTCCAGGACTTCCAGTATATGAGACTGTAGGCAGGTTTTCATTACCTTTTAACTGAAATATTATTTTCTAAACCAAGATGAAATCAGACTTAAAAGGATCAGAGTTTGCCATGAAATAAATGCTGTTCTCTCCATCTGTATTGACATTTGGTGTGGCTGCAAAAAAATGTGACCATTTGTCACTTTTGGGGTAAAGCTAAATCTTTTAATGTGTCGAAAGAACAGTTGGAAACCAGTAGATGGGTTCCATCTTGTCTGTCTCTGCACCTGTGTCGTGTGGTTGTCCATGGCAGTTATTCCTGTGCTTTGCCCGTTTGTCAGAGGCAGATTAACTGCACTATTTACAACATGCTTCCAACTTTTTTTTTTTTTTTTTTATCCAATCACTTGCATCTGGTTATGGGCTGGTAATCTTCTCTTGGATCCCTCACTTCTGTGTTTTCTGTTGTAATTTATTTACAGTTTTCTTGCTGAGGTAATCTGGCCAAGGTACAAATTGCTGCCGCTGACTTGTTTTGTATGTTTGTGCCTCCAGCAACATTTCTGTTTAAGCGCTAATAGCAAATTCGTAGCAGCAAAGGCTTGGTCCTGCACATGTGATGGCTGGAGGCTCCTGTGAATGTTGAAAGCAGTCTTACGCTATCGAGCTTTTGGGAACATCTCCGTATGGTGAATGAGTTATTGTGAATGTGTTTGCACCTTGTAGGCTAGAGTATTTTGTGCTTCCTGGACAACATACTTGACTTTGGCAGCTGGGCTTTGCCTGGGCAGGGTAGTATGCTAAAGAGGTCGCTTGAACTGGGGAGGATGGGAGGAATAAGCCCGTTTTTTGCAGGGAGACCCTGAAAGGGAGGTGAAATTCCTCAAGCGTGACAAGGCAGGAGAGTAGAAGCAGTAGAGGCTTAAAAGGGAAGTAAAAGGGAAAAATCTGCAAATCCACTTCGTGCTGAATAGGAGAGACAAAGACATGAACCTGCTTTTGTAGCAGGAATTGGAAATAGCCTTGTAAACCTGAGCATCAGAGCAGGCACCAGGCAAGGCTAGAAGCGGGAAACTGAGCCTGGAGGAGTTTGTAATTCAGGAGGCAAACTGTGAGACAAATCAAACAGCCATGTCCATTCCAGAGGGGTGGATTCCTTTTAAAGATGTACCTTTGGACAACGAAAGGGGGAGCAAAGAAGGGATGCATGTAGGAGAGGTGGAGTTTATGTCTCAATTAAAATGCTTGTGCTGCAAAGCGTCATCTGTTATCAAAGCCTGTTTCTAGGCTTGCTTTACCTGTAATGTGCCTGCAAAGTGCCTTGAAATGTGCCTTGAAAGTCATGTCAGGACTTTTAGGAGAGGACATGGAAGCTGTGTGTGGAGGGTTGGGGTCGCAGCAAGGCAGACAGAGTGGGCAGCTGGATCATGACCACTGGCATTTGTAATGGGGTGCCACAGAGCGTGTGGCTGCAGACCCCAGACCAGTTTGTTGGTTGCCTTGTAACGTGAAACACAGATAAGAGCAAGATAGCAGCCTGGGGAATCTACAGCTGGGACAGTCTGATCTCATCTTCAGGGCTGGAGGTGCCCTTTGCGTTACAGCTGTATGAAAAGCAGGTAATAGATGAGGTGGGGAGCGTTCCTTGGTTTGCTGCATCTCTTCTGGGAGAAGAATTCCCAGATGGGGAAGGACTCACAGGGGAGAGGTGCTATGGAGGGGCAGCATTACTGTGACAACTGTGCGTGCAGTTTGAATGTCACTGGCCTTACTCTCCTGTGAGTAGGAACCAGAAGCTGCCAAATGTTGCATTGGACACACAGAGAGCCTGGCAAATGGGGCCAGATTGCCGTCTTCGGTGGTGGTATGAGCTTTTGCCAGCTTGGTGCCTTGCCACATCCAAGAACCTGTTTTGTGAGAGAAACCCCACTGCGTGCGAGGGGAGCTTGGCTGAGAGCACCAGTCCGGTGTGTTGTGGGTTGTGTCTGTTCCGCTTGGGAGCGAGGAGTCATCGGGCTTCTCGGTAAAGCTGGAAGGTAGTTGCGTTCAGTTAGGGTGGAGGCAGGCATGTTGAAATGGTGCCTTAGGTATTTGCGACTGGGAGATGGATCTTTATGGTCAGCCCAGGGTTTTCCCAGGTGAAAACTCGGGATGTAACTTGGATGAGAGACAGTGGCAATAAACTCCTCAGCGCAGGCAGCTCAGGGGCATGTGTTTGGAAAGCAAGAAACCAGGGAAACTTTTTTGTTTCCAGAGATTAATTGTCTTGGTTACATGATGTGAACATAAACATTTTTTTACAATTGAGTTACCTTGTATATAGGATTAGGTAAAAGTGAAAGTATTTGGAAGTGTCACTTTAAAATAACATAAGGCCAACAGATTTTGTGTGTGTGTGTGCACTGCCTTTGTTGGCAGGGAGAACTGGAAGGAGGTGTGTTGGTGTTAAAATAATTCGCTGGAGTATTAATACTGCAACAACACTATCTTTGGCTGCAAATCAAACAAGAAATGTAAAATGTGCTTTAGAAAGGTTGGATTATTCAAGTGAGACAGTAATTGTAGCCAAAGCACTTCGAACTGGTGTATACACCTATGTAATCCACGTGTCACTACGTCTACCTGTACATCTACAGGACGGGCTAGTCCTAAGCTCTAGTATGCTTATGGTACCCACTACGTGAAGTAAACTTCACCTCCACTTTGTTATCTGCCTTATTAGGTGCCACAAAAAAGTTTTCCAGAGATGTATGGAGGGTCAGGGAGTTTCCGTGGATAAGGGAGGCAGCTATAACTTGTACCAGGAGTATCTCTATCAGGAGTGCAAGGACTTCAGTTCCTCACATTGAAATCTGCGTTCAGAGCATCTCTGGTGCTCTGTACAGTGCTGAGGGAACAGATGGATGGTTGGTTTTGGGAAGACCAAGAAGTCCAAACTTGAGACGCTGAACATGTTTAATGCAGGAATATTAACGGTAGGGTTTCTGGTTTCTCTTTCTAGGTTGGTTTTGGGGAGTTGCCATTTGACAGCACCGACAACTTTAACAGCTGTCCTGACGTGTGTTTCCGGGTGGCAGATTACAACTTTTTGTGTCATAAGGTATGTGCTTGTGCTATACTTCGTCCTCCTTCCGTTTTACCATGAGTCTAGTCTACCTGTCTCCCTGCTCATACAGTGCTGCATGCACTCTGCAGAGGTAGCATTGCCTCATCAGCTGGAAAACCAAAAGTCTTATTGCAGCTGGAAACTGTAGTTAAAGCATGTAACAAAACAGCAAACCCGCCTTTCTTGCAGAGGTGAGGAGATAAATTTATGGGTTCAGCTCAGCATTCACAGCTGCAAAATCTACTGCTGGCTTGTGAGGTCAGTGTCTGGAGAGGGGGAGTGTTTGAGCTGCAAGTAAACAGAAAGTTTGCAGTAAGCAGTAAGAATGCATTTTGAGGTCCAACCTCAACTCAAACTCCTGCCCCAATACCATGCCACTTTCCGGTCTCTTAAGTTTATAGATTGTTTTTTTGGTTCTGAGGGTAGGCATGGATAGAAATAAGGTATGTAAACATTGTTGGAGATGCAGGTTTAAAATATAGGGAAAATCAGTGTTACAAAGTTGGAACTTGTGAAACGCTCAGACAGCTGGTTGGTGGTGCTGTGTGGTTCGGTGCAGTAAGAAAGATGCTAGTGTTTTGGTTTTTCTTCCTTCTCCAGGCATTTTTCTGTGGTCGCAGTGATTATTTCAAAGCCCTTCTTGAAGACCATTTCAGTGAGAGTGAAGAGCTGCAGACACAGCCCAGCATCCCTGTGGTGACTCTCCACAACATCTCAGAAGACATCTTCATCCGAGTCCTCTACTACATCTACAGTGATGATACAGAGGTGAGGCTAGCCATGGAGCCTCTCCTCCTATGCTGATTAATTCTGGAGGTGTTCACAGCAGTATTTTCTTACAGCATCTGGAGGCGGGAGTGCGTGTGGTTTCTTAAATCACACTGCCCTACTCTGCTATATCACTTGTCTCAGGAACCCCCATACTGGGACTTGCTGTTAGCCAGGCAGGGATCAAGTTTATGTGCATGACATTCGGCAAGAAAATCCCTAGACTTTCATCCCATAACAAAAATTCGGAAATGAGGTTGCACGTTGTATGTTGGCGTGATAAATGCAGGGCGTTGCAGATTTCCCTCTTGGGCTCTGTGGAAGGATAAGGTGAGCAGCTGCCAGTAGATGGCAGATTGAATGCATTTGGAAATGTGTAAAGGTTGAGAGGTTCAGCTTATTTACTCTTGGCATCATAGCCCGCTTTTCCATTTGTAGCAAGTCGTTATTTCCACTGTTATTTATTGTTGGGATGGGAAAAAGTTCCACTGGGAGACCAACGCCTTGCTGTGCTCAGTACTGCAAGCAATAAGAAAATGGCCCTAACCCACTTAGTTTTCAGCTAGTGGAAGGTGCAGCAAATCTCAGCGTTTAAGCAGCTTCCTACTTTGGTTTTGTACAAATGCCTTCAGTGGGTCTAGCTACAAGATGCCAGAAGCGATTCTGGCATTAGGGCCGTGATCAGAGACGCTGCTGCACCTGCCAGCGTCACTTCTCCCAAGCACTATTTGTGCTCTGGGTTAGGTGCCACATGCAGAGAGTGCACACAGCTGTGACCTTGTTTCTGCTGATCCGTTCACCTCCGGGTAGCAGCAGGGAATGTGCGGTAGGGAGAAAGGCAGCAAGGGCAGGATTGCCATTGGTATGTTGGAGAACAGATGCTTCACTCGTCTGTACTCTTCCCTCAGCCACGCACGGAAAGGGCAGGCAGAGAAGGAAAGGAGCGTGTTGGGGTTGTGAAGACCCTCCTGACCTTGTGACTGCACTGCAACGTGACCCTGTTCCCTTGTGGCTCTCCAGTCTGCTTGCCCTCCAAGCAGATATCCCTTTCCAAGGGGTGCCTCAGCTGCCCTGTCAGGACTTGGAGCAGGAGGACAGACCAACAATCTGTAGGAGTTGAAAGGGTCTTACTCATATGTTTTCTATGGAGGATGGTACCATCACAGAAACTAGCCTGGATTTCAAACTGGGCAGTCAAGGTATGAGCTTCTGCAGAGAGTTCATCCGTCATGAAAAACTGCTAGAAAAAATGGTCAAGAAAACAGGAATATAGCTCAAGTTCCACACTTATGTGGAGTGTTCTCCCTGCCCTGGGTTTCTTCACTCAGGTGTCCCCCAATTCCACTTCTGTTTTTCCATAGGATTTATGTCTCTTTGCATGTAATAGTGACAATGCTTGCAGTTGGAGGGAAGAGTGTGTGCAGAGGACAGAGAGTTCTAGATGGAAAGAGAAGCTGCTGATCAGGGTGTTTGTGTGGGCTGAAGGGGGCTTTTGGAGGAGCGTTTGCCAGGTTTATCCTTGATCAAGCATTTGGGAGCTGCTGCCGTCAATAGTATTGACTCAAACACTTCCAACTCGTGAAGTTCTTGGAGCTTATGAAAGGACCAAGCAGCGCTTGATTAATAACCCCAAGAGCTTTGTTACACCACTGTGGCACTACAGCATTCATGACCTGCCTCCGCTACATCTCCCATCCTTCTGCACAGCTGTTGCAGGGTGTTACGCAGCTGAGACATTTGCTGTGAGTAGTCTCTCCAAATGCTGGTGTGGGCAGCTGTAGGGGAGGAGATAATCAGCCTTTTGCAGTTGTCAGAGTGAGCAGCCACATGTGTAGATGCGGACAGCAGTGGTTTTGCTGCTGAGCAGTTACCAGGGCAGTGGACCACACCACACCAGAGTTACCATTCCTCAGTCTAGACCAGTGCGGCTTGGTCTCTAGAGCCCTAGAGACTAGTGCAGCTAGGTCTGTAGATCTTGCCTCCTCCACAGCCAGGGTATGCTGCATCCTGCAGATTTGCTGTTAAAATGGATGTGGGTAACTGTACTCTTTGCACTTCACATTAGCAGGAACAGAACTGTGCAGAGAGAGGCTCTAGTTCCAGGTTAGTGATGCAGATGGCTTGCTAAAATAGGATTTGCCCAGCCAGGGAGAAGAGACTGAGTGAAGCTGGAGGTGGTGTCTCCAACATTATCTACAACATTTTGTATGCTCAGATGACTTGCAAGAAACAAAAGTAGCCAAGAGGGAAATGGGAGGGTGGTTCTCTAGCTCAAGAGCCTGAAAATGTTAAAGGCCGTTCGTGACAGTGTAAGTTTGAACATCTGGTGTGTGAATTTAGTTCAGTTTGAATGCCTGGTAGAGCTCTAGTAGTGTTTGATGTGCAGTCTGTTCTGTACCTAGTGAGGCCTCACCTATAGTTTATTTGGGGTGCAATTTTCTGTCCTTGGATGTGTCCCTGTGCCAGGGAGGTTGTGCTGGCTGAGTTCACAGAGCCAGTTTGGGGGGGGAACTTCAGAGAATTTTGCACATTTTTGACAAAATGCAGGTCCAGCAGCACAAAACGGGAAGAAGAGTCCTAGCTGGGGACAAGGCGCTCTCTTCTGCCATTTGTCTCTTTGAAGGGCTTTCAGTACTTCTGGTACAAGCTACCTCCTTCCACTGCCACATTGAACATTTCTTAGCAGCCAGGTTTCTGCTGCACTTCAGTGTTTCCGCGTTGCTTTGTGCTTAGCTAGAGGGGTTCGCTGCAGCGTGGCAAACTTCTTGCTCTGTGCTGAGCAAGCTGCCTCTGCAGCATTTTAAACTCTGTGGTAACTGGGTGGAAGACCTCGCCCTGAAAGACTGAGCTCCTGTCTCTCCGTAGTACTGCTAACACTTGTCAGGTAATGGGCCAAACAACACTTTAGGGAATCTCTGCTAAAACACAAGAGAAGGCGGCAGTTTGCCAGAGACAAGTGAAGTGGGTAGGACTGGACAGTAATTCTCCTCTTTCCATTGCCAGCTGTCCCCAGAGAACGCCTACGATGTGCTGTGCGTGGCAGACATGTACCTGCTGCCTGGGCTCAAGCGCCTTTGCGGCAGGACCTTGGCTCAGATCCTTGATGAGGACAACATTATCAGCATCTGGAGGATCGCAAAGCTGTTCCAGCTGACTCGCCTGGAGGACCAGTGCACGGAGTACATGGCAAAGATCATCGAGAAGGTAGCAGAAACATCCCCCGCTGCACTTACCACATGTGCCCGTAAATCTCACTGCACAGCGAGCCGTAGGTACAACAGATTTAATGGTTGTACTTTAGTCTGTAATAAATGGTTGCCTGCTCTGGTTAAATGTGCTTTCCGAAAATGAGCGGCAGTTAAGTAGCAAAGCACATGGTGAGTTAGGACGGAGGTTGAGGAGTGGGGCAGGACCTGATGCTGCTGCAGTAAGCCAGATGCTGGTGGCTGTCTAGCACGTGCCTGTGGACTGTGAGGTGAAATATGTGCCCCAGAAGTTCTTCAGGTGCCAAGTGCCACGGGCAGGTGACTTTCACTGAACTTTCAGCCACTGAGCCCAAAGCAACAACGGCGTTGCCTGAATACACCAGCTGAAGCCTGGAGAACCCCACGGAGTGTGCAGGGGAGCTCTCTGCAGGAAATGTTTTTTGGTGTTTGTTCAAGGGAGTTCTTCCTGGCAAAATGCTACAGGAAAGAGTAATCAATGTGATATCTACTCTCCTCCAAGATGACAAATCTAACAGTAGGGATTTCCACAGGGGAAATTTGGCTGCTAAACAGCTACAAGTAATGAATCTAGCACTGAAGTTTTCTTTGTGGGGCTCCATTTAAGCATAATCCTGAGTGATTATAGCTTGGCGTTTCAAGACTCATGGAGGAAGCTGCCATATGGAAGGATAGACTAGAATCTATGGGGTGTTCTTATCCAGAGACAGATCTTTATAAATGGCTTGTACAGTTCACATGGGAATGTAATATTTTCACCTGCAGCTTGAAAGGTGTGAAATTCCTTTTGGCATGTGAAAATAGCAAATGAAGCTATTCTGGGGCTGTTATTTTGTTCAGTGTATAGCTTGGGGATGATAGACGCATCAGTATGCACCCAGATTTTGGCTTCTGAAAAGGGGATTTGGTTTGAAAGCTGAATGAATATGCCAAGTAGAAACCGGGCAAGGCAGGGCTTTGCGTTCCCCTTCTCTAGCCTGAGTGAGAGTCCTCGGACCCAGCATTGGCGGTGTGCCTTCCTAAGGGTGTTGGCACAAATGGAGCCACCCCAGCAGCTGCCAGTGGAAATGCACTGATGATGGCAACAGGGAGAGATTTTGGCATAGAGCGGAGCTCAGCAACCGGCTGTGCCCAGACAGAGTTTGGTAGCGCAGACAGACGGAAGCTGCCTCTTGCCCTTCAGCACACCACATGTTCCAGGGGAACTTGATGCAAAATCATTCATGAGTGACCTGATTCCGTCAGGTTGGGTGCAGAGCAGAGCAGCTGCCTTGCTGGGATCTGCTGGTCAGCTGTTGGTGGTGGGGCTGTGAGCCATGGTGGGAAGAGTCATCTGTGGCTCCTGGTTCTGAACTGGACACAAGCACCCGCTGTCCTGCCTGTTGCAACTTTCCTGAAAGTGTCTGGCAGCATCTCCTGGTTCCTGCTGGGGAGCCTTTCTGGAGGGACTATTGTGTATATTCCTATGCCCCAATACCAGAACTATGGGTGCTTAGTTAATGGGTATCACAGTGCACTGCTTGAGGTGCAGATTGCTTATGGTTGTGACCATTTATTGTTGGAGTATTACTGCCTCCTTAGGATGAATGGCATCTCCAGGTGGTGTCTGTAGGAGACAGAGGAAGATTTGAGTCTCCATGTACCCTTAGCATTCCCTTTTCTTCTGTGGGATCCCTCAAAGGTGGCTGAGCCTATTATCCCAACCTTATACAACCCTTTACCTGTTGTCTTGTCTTCCTAATGGTTCTCTTTTCCACACCATCCAGCTGGTGGAGTTGGAGGAGTTTGTGGCTGCCGTGAAGGAGAATGCGGAGGCTGTGGAGGAACGGCAGGAGACCGACTCCATTCCTCTGGTTGATGACATCCGCTTCCACATCACCAGCAACGTGCAGACTTACAGTGCCATCGAGGAAGCCAACCAGAAACTTGAAGCTCTGGAAAACCTCCTGGCCAGTATAGGGCTTGAGTGCTGATGTGTGCAACTCCTGCCCGTCATATGCAGCCTGTGTAGCCCCCACTGGGCTGGCTCGGAGTGCGAGAACATCTGAGGCTCTGAAGGTCTCTCTTCCCCTTCTTTGTCCTCCTTCCCATCCACTTTCAGGCATGGTTTCTTTTTAATTTATTTATGTTTGGACATTTGTGTGTCTGGTTTGTGTTTGGTTTTATTTTGTTGTTTTGTTTCTCCTTTCAGCAGTAGCTCCCAAAGCTCAGCTCAAGTCAGTGGCTGCTCCTTTGTACAATACAATGCAGACAGGAGACCGCAAGCCGTTGGCAGTGGTAAGGCAGCTGTGCTGGGGGCCTTGCTACTGCCTGGTGTTAGGACCCATCCTGTTCTGCTGCCCAGGAACACGCTTTTGAAACTGGTTCATGCCAGGATATTTGTTGCATTGCCACCAGCAGAGGAAGAAAACTGGATTAAACTCTCTAAATAAGTATAGTAGAAAGGAGGTGGCCTTTCTTTCATTGTCAGCATTCTAAGATTGGCAAAGGTGGGCAGTGCTTCCTTAACAGGGACACAGGAGTACTTGGCTATATGGAAGGCACTGTCTTCGTGTGCTATTGTAGTTCTTAGATGAAAAAAACAACGTGATTTGCAGGTCTTCCCTAGCTTTTCATTGCTTTGAAGTGCTCAGAATTTTTTGGTCTCTGAACAAACGTCTTTGGGAAAACAGTAGAGGCCAAAGTCCTTCCGTTCTTAGAAAGAAAGTTCTTTCAATGCATAAAAAAGGGAGAACATCCCTTTTATCCCTACCAGGGGAAGGAAACACCGTCTTGGAAACAGCCATTTTCCCTTTCTTTTTGTCCATTGCGGTAGAGCAAAACTAGCTTGCTGGTGGGTCAGGGAAGAGGGGTCACCGGAAATCTTTTCTGAAAGGAAAAGGGGCCTTTTGGATCTCTCGCAGGGCAGCTGTCCCACTCCTCGACCTTCTGGCTTTGCTCAGCCTTGAGCTTTGTAGCTTCATTGTTCGCCAGGAAATTCACTGTTTGTACTAATGAATGTTTTTGAATCTGTGTTCTGCAGTAGGTCTTGTTATCTGGTGTTGTCTCCCTAGGCTCGTAATGAGGGTAGTGATGTTCTTTCTCCTTGGCACCAATCAGCGGGCGATAGCCCTGTGTAGGGCTTGCCTTGCCAAATAGGCTGCTCTCAGAGCTTTCCATCTCCAGAACGGCACGTTAGGAGAATCTTGGGTCTCCAAGGCACAGGCCGGGCATACTTTGCTGTGCTGGGAGTTGGGAGGAAGAAGAGGCGTTGTGTGAAGCACATGGGGAATCTCGCACAGGCAGTAGGCTGCCATTACTAACCCGTATTGTCATTTTGGTCACTTTGTGAGGCAAGAGCTTGAAACAATCCATGCCAGGTGTGCTTTTAGTGTTTGAGGTGGGAACGGGCGTGGATCCCCTGTGGCTTCAGGCTGTTGTTTTGTGTAATGCTAGTGGTGCTTCATGTGGATAAGGAAAGGATCTGGAGATCCAGTGTTTAGCAGGGACTTGCTAGAGGTGTGGATGTGCTGGGATGATGGGTTTCTCTTTGCTAATCTCACCAGGTAAGAAACTGATGCTCCCACGCCGTGGGACTGCAGCCTTGCTGCCCTGCTCAGACTATCTGCGCGTTTCTGGCGTGCGTTGCAGCTGTTTGCATGCATGTGGGAGGCTTTGGGCACGGCTTGCACTGGGCAGGCTGGGTTTGCTTGCAGTGAGGAGGGGGCACTGGGGTTTGGCCACTGTCCTTGAGAGTAGCTGGACTTTGGCAAAAGCATGCGAGGATTGAGTTGCACTTAACAGAAGCTGGGGACCTGGACTCCAGACACTTGTGTACTTTGTCATCTGTTTTTAACTGGTTTCTCTTGCAGAACAAGTCTCTTTGGGGCAGGGGATGGTGGCTGCAGGGCTATTCAAGCAGGGAAGGCTTCAGTTCTCCTGTTTCAAAATGCTTGAGAGGAAGTGCAAGGAGTTCTTGTAGTTTGGTTTCTGCAGCCATATTAGGGTGAGGGAGTAGGATGTGTCCCTGCAGGGGTGTGTTGCTGTATGGAAGCAGGGACCAACAGGAGAGCGCTTCTGCTTGGGGTGGTGACATGGAGAGGAGCTGTGTGTTTGCTGTGGGATTTGTGGAATGTACCTCCATGTCCATCTCTAAGCTTGCTGTGGCTTTGACAGGACCACCAAAGAGCCCAGCACAACTTGAACTGATAAAGGCATCTCAGGGGACTTGAGGAGGGGAAGAGCTATTGAGAAGGCTTTAATATGAAGTCCCATATATTTTGGAGAAAAGGGTGAAAGCAGAACTACCTGTTCTCTTGCTCAGGGGAGTGTCAGGCTCATGAAAACCTGCTACAGAAACAACCGCCAGCTTAACCCAGCTGGTTCAGTTGCCCTGCATTTCTCTTCCCTATATGGCTGAAGATGATACTGAACATATAAGCAGGATGTTTATCACATCCCCTCTGCTCCTCCTGCATAAATTCCGCATCTGACATCTTAGTAGTCAGCTTTCCACAGCAGCGGCTGTGACAGCCCTGCGCAAGGCTTGCACGGAGCCACCAGAGAACAGAGCGTAGCCTTTGCCTTCTGCTTGTACTGAACAAGAAGCAGAAACAGGATTACCCAGGAATGTGCTAATGCTTTTCTCACGGATGCCTCAGCTGCTAAAAGCAAAATGGACACTGGTAGTGGGCAAAGCAGGAGGAAGGCAGAGGAGGGGCAGCGGTGCTGGGGAGTGTTTTCCACATGGCTGATCTTGCATAATTCCATTCCTGCGTCCTTAAGCGTGGAGCAAGTGAAGCTGCAGTTGTGCACATGGGAGGAAAGGTCAGTGTGGCCTTTTGATCTGCCTCCCCAGCAGTGCGGTTCCGCACGGGCTGCCCGGCAAACGCCTCATCTGTCTGCCTGCACTTAGCGGTCGCATCTGTGAGCCCTGTCAGATTGTCCAATTACTTGGGGTCCTTTAACTCCCCCATCCCTTTTGGCAAAATAGGGCTATCGGAAAGCTTGCATAAGCAGATGGTCAGCATGCAGGCAAACTCTCTAATTAAGATGACCCAGCTCAAAACTTAGATTTGAATTCACTTTATTCTTGCTGCAAATAATTTTATCACAAAATAAAAACCTTTTGATTTTTCTTCTGTTGCCAGTGTGTCCTATTTGTGTTCTGTTGCCTCTGTCCTTTTTATTTACTACTAGCCACTTGTTGAATTAAGAAGATTGTAAAATTTATCAGAGCAACAATATATTTAAGAAGAAATGTGTAAGCATGTGTGCAGCAATAAAACAGTATATTTCACTATATCTCTTCCTGCTGCGGCCTCTTTTCTTACCAACTGACGACATCTGTGGGGCTTTATTTCTGAAGGGACTCGGTGGGCTCCTTCTGCTTATTTTCCCGGGCCAGGGGCTGGCTCTGCACCACCTGGCTTCCAAGCAGTGAGGAAGGTGTGACTCTGCTCTCCTCCCTTGGTGACCCCTTCGTACAGTCCTGCCGGAACATGGGTGTAAAGCACTGGTTTGCTTTCACTGGCTCCTTCCTCCCAGGGTTATTCTGTTTCGTTAGCAGCCCTGTGGCACAGGCTTGGTCAGGGAGGTGGTGCTGGTGGAGGGCAATGCTTATTTGGGGAAGATGCTCTGGACAGCCCCTGGCAGGTAAGTTATCCTTTGCTTCTTGTCACCCTGAGGCTCTCTCATTGCTGACCATTAAATCCGAGGATGGAGATTTTTCAGCCTCTGTGCTTAACTATTCTGACTTGTTCAGTGCATCCTCTGAAACATGTTTTCTCCAAAACTGCAGGTCTGCTGAAGTGCCTGGGCAGTTCTTCTCCTCTCCGAGGACACGGACACTTATTTTCTCTTCTTCCTTGTATGTCTGGGTGGCTGCAATAGTTTTGGTGGCAGTCACTGAGCTGCCTGTGTGCAGCCCCTGTTGACTTTGGAGTGTGACTGGCATTCAGGGAACGAGGATCCAAGTCCAACCCCATGGCTCCGTGTAGGAACATGCTTTTGGGGGGGGGATACTAATAGCATCTGAATGACTCGTGCTGTTGAAGGGAGGGACTGGGCTTTGGAAAAGTTCAAGCACTAATCAGGCTTTTGGGACTTGGCAAACAGCGCTTTCGAGGAGTATCGTTGTGCCCTGAGAGCTGAGAGTGAAAGATGAGCCTCTTTAAGAGGCTGGAGCTGTTGGTGTTGGTACAGTCATGGTCAAACTGGAGATGGCACCTCCCCACGGAGCAGCTCTCAGTCGGCGTGCATGGACACACTCGCCTGCTCAGGGTGACGCCGAGTTTTTCTCTCTCTTGCTGTGGGCAGCCTGGCAAAACCCATCCCAGCCCGGGGAGCTGGATCACGGCTGTCTGTGCCCAGCTCCCAGGGATGAACCAACTGGGCTGGGGCTGGCAATGGGAAACAAAGGCTTGGCTCCCTTCTCTGTGCACAGGCGGTGCATGTGCTGGCCAAGTAGGTTTTTATTTTACCTTCTAAGCTAAAACAGATTTGACATAACAAATTTGTTAAGATAAGAGAGTCCACGCTGGCAAACCATTTGTCAGAGTCTGGGCCTGGTTTGAATAACGGTGCTGGCTCCACCAGGGTTGGTGCCTGCCTTGAAGAAGTGCGGAGGGAGAAGGGCAGAGAACTCTTTTTCTAGGGTTGCAAAGGTTTCTGTGGTTTTAGGTTGGAAATGGGAGGTGGGTGATTGGCAATAGCCCAGGCAGGGGCTGCAGAGAGGCCATCTGTCAATGAGGGGACAGCAGCCACGCGTGGGTGTCGCTGTGGACACACAGACCCTTAAGGCCACAAGCCAAGCCACAAGCTTCAAGGTACGTGCCGTCAGCATCTGGGGGAGGGGGCAAGCATGCACATGGCTTTCACTTTTCCTAGTTGTGGTTAACTTTGTAAGCCTGCAAATTCAGGGCAAGGTTTGAAGGGCATTTTGTGAGACTATAGAAAGCCTTGGAAGAGGATCAGTACCCATGCAAAGAGCTAGTTCTGGTCCCCGAGGGTCTGGCTGCTTGATTCCTAAAATAAGCTCTGAGAAATGAGTGTGAGAGCTTTCCTCTGCCTCCTCCTGTTGCTGTCAGAGCAAGCTCAAGGGGAAAGGGAGCAGGATTGGGAAGTGGGAGCAGCTCTCTCCTGACTGCAGCTCTCTGCCAGGGTCTCTGCTTCGCGCCCTGCTCCGTTTGCTGGTCCGGCAGAACCCGGAGCCGTGGTTTTGGCAGGGTGCGTGAGGAGAGAGGGAGGTGAAGGGAGTGCTGTGGCGTGGCCAGATGCATCCGTTCTTGGGCTCAGGGTGGGGCCGGGTTGGTCTTTTTAAAGAAATCCAAAGTAACCTGATGTAGCTTTCCATGGAGGAAACTGACCCGATCAGTGGTGCACTGGGATGTCATTAAAACCCCAATAGGACAAAATGCCCCCCTCTTCATTCTTTTATCATATCGCTTTTTTTTTTGCAAGCCAGGGTCATCCCAGTACCGTTGGTACAAGACTGCGACAGCGATGCACCGTGTGAGCGAGGCTGCGCAGAGCCCTGCTGTGGAGGGGAGGCAAGTAAATGTGTTACTGCTCCTTGAGATACGCTTTAGGAGATGAAGGCTGATCTTTCATATCAAGGCTAAGATGACATTATATCTCTCCCTTCTGCTCAGAAGGTTTTATTCTAACACATTCTTGGCACGGCACAGCAGAACCACCAATATTTCTATGAATTTTATTAAGCTTGCTTCCATAACGGGAGCCAGCAATCTGCTCTCTAGAACTTCTTCCACCCCCCTCCTCCCTGGATAGAAAACTGAACTTCTGTCCAGGAGTTTTAAAACAAGTTTGTTGGCGGCAAGTTCAATCTCTTTCTTTTTCCAAAAGGCTCTCATTGAGAAGCTGAAAATGCTTCAGGCATTTTCAGAAAACGTCAAAAAAAGCTTTTTCTGCCGTGTTGCTTCTCTGATGTGAGTGCCTTTTGGGCACAGCATCTTTAAAGCCATCCAAGGCGCTGGCTCTGGCCATGCTGCTCGGGGGGGGTGACAGTTCCTTCCCTTCCCGGGGCTGGGCGAGGTGGTGTTTCCTGATTTTATCTGACCTTTTCCAATCATGCATGCAATTAAACAAAAGTCTTCCAGGTCTGAAAGCCCAGGAGGGGAAAGCACTTCTCCTGCCCTGCCGGCTGCCATAACAGGGCAGATCCATCTTGCGTGCAAAGTTCAGCGTTTTCTGGGCATCCAGGGCTTGCCAGTCCCGCAAGCGCCCCCGGGCTGGGTTTTGGTGGAGAGCAGCCGCAGCGAGGGATGTCCACACGCCTGGCACAGGAAGAGAGGGCTTGGTGTTAGAAATGCAGGGGGTGAGCCCTGGAAGCTCAGCGCCGGCGGGGCTTTTGCTGGGGACGACACAAGGGCTGCCCTGTGCCTGGGCAGGCGGCCCGTTGCTGTCACTGCGGCACAAAGCTGACCCTGTGGTCTGGTGAGAGGGAAAAACTGATTTTATTTTTTTTTCTCCTCTGTACGGAGAACCAGAGTTGTTTATTTCTAGCATGTGGATATCTCCTGCTCCAGGTTCACTCTGTTAGCCTCAGGAGAGCTTTGCTGGTGTTGCCGTTGCATGTCTTTTTATCTAAGTGAAGGCACAACTCTGCTACGAAGGCTGCTGACCTTGGGAAGGCTGGAAAGCCCTGCTTTCCCTGGGGCTCTGGCTCACGGCAGGGTTTACCGTGGTCTTCCTTGCCTTTGGCCATGAACCCTTCCTAAGCTGGTGCAGGGAAGGTACCGCTTGTCTTTTGCACCCGAGCTGCTCTTGCTTTGTCTCTGCCTTTTTCATCTCTGCATGTTTTCTTAGGAAACAAGTGTTTTCCATGCTGGACATCTTGCCCTCCCCTCTGCTCCTCCCCCCCAGGCCCAGCGGATTTCTTTGCCAAGTTTCCTCTGTTTAGACACCACGCATATCATGCGATCCATCCCAACTCTTAATTGATCTCTTAGGAATTGTTTTCATCTGAATTCCTGGAATGTTTCCAGACTCTGAAGAGCTTCCTCCGGAGGGAAGGGAAATTAATCCCTTGTCCCTCCTTCCCAAGGAGTGGTGGCCACGGGAAGGCCGGTTGTTTGTCTCACGCCTGTTGGGAGATGTGGGCTCTGCACTGTTTGCTCGTGGACGTGGCTGTTCGGTTTAATAAGTCAGATGTTGGGAGAGCAGCAGGAAGGGGAGTGGTAGCTCCACATCAGCAGCTTCCCCGTCAGATGGAGAAAGAGAGCGTCCCAGACCGACAAGCTGGGAGAGCATTGCCCTGTTTCTGTGCCCGAAGGGGACTTGTGCTCATACAAGGGGAGAAGAGCAAATGACTGCTCAAAAAAAACCCCTATTTTTGCGAGCCTGGAGTGAGCAGGAGCAGCAGGGGGCCAGGCTGCTGGCACAGTGTGCGGTAGCGGCGGTCGCTGACGGTGCAGTGGCACCTGCGTGTCCCGGTCAGCTCCATCCCCTTTCCCGGTGGTGGAGATCTCTGCGAGGCCGGGCGGGGACAGTGGCAGCAGCCAGAGAGGTGCTGGTCCCCGCTCTGCCCCAGCAGCTCTGGGGCGAATTACACCCCCACTTCTCCCTCCTCCTCCCACGGCCTATAAATCCCACGCTTAACCATTTGCCAGCAGAAAGTGCAACCGAAGCGCTGATGGTTTATATGCTGAGCAGATCTTCGGAATTAAAATTCCCTACCACTCACCGAAGCTGCAGGGTTTGGCTGTTCTCCGGTGCCTGAGCCTGGCCCGGGCGATGGGCCGTGTGGTCCCGGGGGTCTGATGGAGGCACAGTCCCTGCAGCGATGTGGCTCTGTAGCACCTCTCACCCCATGCCCCGATGGCTGCCATCCCCGCAGCCTTGTCGGGGCTGCCAGAGAGGACTCCTTAGGGCTTTAGGGCTTCACCCGCACCCATGGCACTGCTCTGGCTCCTGCTTTACCCTCACCTGATCCCCAACCCTGAGAGAAACCACCAGCTCTGGATAACACCAGACTAAGCACGGGCTGGGGGGAAAGAAATAGCCAAAAAGCTTCAGGCTTCCCGCAGACTCGCAGGATCAGACTAGAATCTGCACATGCCAAACCAGAAAGGCCACCTACCTATGGCCGTGACAGCTCATTGGGCACTGGGTGGTGACACCAGGAAAACCGGCTGCATCACGGCATGCGCCCTCTGTCAGCACTCAAATCTGCAAGGAGCTTAATGAGCATCTAAAATACCAGGTAAAAGAGCCGAGGACTTGCAAGTATTAAAGCAGGTCTTGTTACTATTGATGTTTCTTACTGCCACAGTGTGCCCACCGGTGCTTGGCAAAAAGCCCCGGTGCTGCTCTCTGTGCCGACGGGCACCAAAGTCAGCGGGCAGAGCTGCTGACCCGGCAGCTCCTGACGGGGGTGTGATCAGTCGTGCAGTCCACGCTCAGCCGCGGGAAAGAGGATATTGTCCTCTTGATTCAGCAAGTTGAGGCGTGGGGAGGGTGAAACTAGTTCCCTGGCGTTGCTAATGACTCCAGCTGGAGGTTGGGCGCGTGGATGCGCCGTCCCCGCTGTCCCCGGCCGCCGCAGTGGCAGTCGCCACCCGTTTTGGGATGCAGGTGAGCGGCCGGGGAGCCCTCGCAAGTGCAGTGGCTTGTCCTGAGGTCTGCGTGGGGAGGGAGGCAGGAGGAAGGGGACCCCGTGTCTGGGCTGTGCCCCAGCCCCGCTCTCCGGGCAGGAGGGACGTTTCCACAACACGGGACACCCGGACACCACCAGCCTTGCATTTGGATGGAGCAGGGGCTCTGACAGCAGCGGGGCCAAGAGCAGCACACCCCGCTCCCCAGCCTGCTCTGAGGTCACAGCTGGGGGACAAGGGTAGGATTTAAGCAGCTGGTGCTCCTGGCCAGGGTGCAGATGCTGCCTGTTTGAATTGGGTACGGTTCAGGACCAAGATAATACTTTAACAGGCTTGTAAATGCATGGGAACAAGCTGTTGAAGCAGGCTGAGCCTGCTTGGTACGCCACGCTCCCCCACCAGCTCCCGACTGCTGTTTCGTCTGGGGTGGGGAAAGCGCTTGGGCCAAGGGATTTTTTTTTAATTTTTTTTTTTTTTTAAGTTAGCACCTCAGCCACAATTAAAAAACGAGAAAGCTTTGACTCTGAGGAGAGCAGAGCTGGTTTTCCTTGAGGTTACCCAGCCAGCCAGCCCTGTTAGGTCAGGGTCAGATGTAAAGACATCTTAACACCTGCAGTGCCCCCACCTAAGTTTTTATTGTGCTGCTCTGGGCTATAGCAAATAGTGGCGTGAGGCTGTGGATTTCAGCACTCGTAAAAAGCTGACCTTGAAGCAGACAAGGGAACCTCAGGCCTCCGTGAGACATGTCTGTCCCCAGAGCCCCGGTGGGCAGTGGCCAGGAGCAGGTACTGGCCATTTGGCAGCGCCCGGGGGCTGCAGCCCCCTCCTCCACAGGCTGAACAGCGGTTTAGTACCTCTCTGCCTTTCCCTTCTCAACCCCCGGAGGGATGGCAGGCACCAATCATGCCCTCAAACACGCTCTGTTCAGAAAACATAACTTTATTATTAGTTGCAATATACATTGTATTCCTTTAAGAATCCTAAACTTGTATATGGTTTTTCCCACTGAAAATACATGTGTATGTATATATGTTTTTATATATGTATATATATATAAATGTATTTTATTGAACCAGAACACAACGGAACAAGAGAGACAAGCTCAGAAATTACTTGGAAAAGTGTGTTCTCAATGGGTCTGTGCCGGCAGTGTGCTAAGGTGAGTGGTATAAAAAGAACAGGCTAAATAGAAAATGGGATGGGTTATGCAGTGGGGGACGGTCCCTCAGTGCTACAGGTGGCGATATGTACAGTAGTTACACGTTGCTATTGCTCAGTCGTGAGAGCCACCTTCTTCTCCAAGGCAGACCCATCGCTGCCGCGGCTCCGCACAGCAACGTTCGTAAGGCCAGCTGTGCTCCCTGCAAACGGTACCTGCCACTTGAAAATAGAGTTTAATTACATTTCCCCTGGCGGCAGCTCTGCTCGTTACTAATCTGGTCAGTGAAGGAAGAACTCCTCTGGGGCACGGTCAATATAAAGTAGCTTACAGGCAGGGGAAGGGATCAGCGGCAGCAGCCAGAGCTGGGATGCTGGGGCTGAGCTACGGCTGGTGCACGTCAGCATCTCGGCTGACCGGGGTGGATGTGGTCCTGCTCCGGCTCTCCGCACCCACTTTCCCACGGGCAGCTCCAGCTCCCCAGCCTGGAGGTGTGCGATGGCAGGCAGGCTGCGGTGCCCTCGGGGGTAGGTTTGGGGTAGGTTTCCTTCTGTTAATTTCCTCAGAAGATAATTCTTCAGAAAACGGGCTGAGGGTGGCAGTAACCCCTGCTGTGCCAGGGCTTGGGGCTTATTTGTCTTTTCTGTTGTTGTTCTTTCAACTTTGTGTTTGTTGATCTGATTTTCAAACACAGCTTCCCCGGGCCACATGCTGTTGCTGAGCTTAGCCAGAGAGAGGGACAAGCCTTCCCCACATCAATATAATTGGTTTCCTTTTATTTCCGCTGAGCTGCAGATGTTTGTTGGGTGAAAGGACACATTTTATCAAAGGCACTGACCACGGACCTTCCTCTGCCTGAAGCTGGGTTGGAGGGAGCAGACGCGCTCTGACCTTCCTGCTGCAGGGTCACTTCCCTCCCCCCCCCC